>JAPYZC010005308.1:0-18492 GCA_030522665.1 Ichneumoninae sp. A BG-2022a | reverse complement strand
TTATAAATTATAAATTATAAATTATAAATTATAAATTATAAATTATAAATTATAAATTATAAATTATAAATTATAAATTATAAATTATAAATTATAAATGCGATTTCTCCGGTCGATAGATCTTCCGGATGTCCCTCGGTCCTAACTTACTGAGAAAATTCGTTGTTCCATTGACATTGGTGTTGCCGTAAGCTTCCGCGCTGCTTTGGGCGAACACGGTGAGATTGAAGTTGTACGTCCGGCACGGGCTCAGATCCGTTTTGTTGTACGTCGTCGTGTTTATCCTGTCCTCGGTGCAGTTATTACCGTCGCAGACGCTTATCAGGTAGTCCTTGACGCAATCGGTACTGGGCATGCTCCAGCTCACTTTGAGCCAGTCCGTGCTGTTGTCGGCGATCTTGAAGTCGGTCAGATGTTTCGCCACTGAGGAGTTCAAAAAAACATTCCGCAAAAAATTAAAATAATAAAAAAAAATCTTCGAAAAATATTTTTTTTTTATAGATTTCTTATAATTTCGTCGATCATAAAAAAAAAAAAATTGCTCACCGTCCAGTCCCGTTGTACCGGTTACAACCCTCTTGCTTCCGTTGACCATCTCCAACCTCGGCAAAACCTCCACGGTGTAAGTCGTGCAGGCATTCAGTTCAGTTATAGCGTAGAAAAATGTCTCGTTCGAGAGACGACAAGAGTGCACAGCTGCGGTTTTCATTGACCACTGTATTATATAGTCTTTCACTTCGACGGTGCCGTTTGGTTTTTTCCAGGTAATCGCTAGGGAGTTTGGCTTCAGATAGGCAAAGCCCAAGCTCTCCACGTTTATCTCACCCTCTGAAAAAAAATAACATATAGATCTTTCATTTCTAAAAAATATTTTTTTCTTCAAAGTTTAATAATTTTAAAAAATGTTTAGTAGGAAGGGGGGACTTTGTTGGTGCGTGCAGCACCAGCTCGTCAAACTCCCGGATGAGAAAGCAGTACATTACGACACTAGTGCGATAAAACTTTTTCTGACGAGTGTGAGTTTTCACCACGAGCCGAAGGCGAGTGTTGCAATCGCACGAGTTAAGAAAACGCTTTTCGCACGAGTATCGTAAAAAATTTTATTTCACAAGGTGTGAAAATGGGGGTTTTAAGCGAAGCGTGCGTAAAACTGCCGTTTTCGCACCGAGTGAACTAAATACCTTTAAGTAAGTGACACACAGAAAAAAAAATTATTTGACGGCCACCGTTTATTTGGATTAAGTAAAATATTTATTTAATTTAAGTAACTATTTACTTAATTCAAATAAATATTTATTTAAATTGAGTAAATAGTTAATTAAATTAAATAAATATTTTACATAAACCGAATAAACGGTGGCCGTCAAATACATTTTTTTCTGGGTGTAGTAACGTAGAAATGGGTAACGAAGATTAATAATTATACAAACCGATACATGTAACAATAAGAATGTATTATAGAATAATAAACAAATTCTGAAGAGGGTCGGAACGTAAAAAGGATTCTCTTAAATTAAAACCCGGAAGAAGGGAAAGACACAAAATCGACCGTTCCACAGCCGCAGCACAGCGAGGAAAACATTTCATCATCGGTCACAGCTTTAAGAACCATACTAAATACCTTTAGTTTGTTGGAATTCTTGGGCCATTGTCGTCCCTGCTGCCCCGCTGATGACACTGTACTCATACTTGTCCACAGTGGGCAAAGTTGTCGGAGGTGGTTCGACGATCTCGCACTCTTCTATTTCCGGCACTATAACTTTAGAAAACAAGCATTGTATGATTCGAAGAGAAAAAAATTAATAAAAAGTAACCACGATAAAAAAAAAGTAGCACAGCTGCGTGTACTCTGTAAAATTGTATGCGAAAACATGTTCGAATATTTCTTCGGTATATCTTCAGAAATTTCCGGCGATATCGGGCAAATTTCAGAGATTTTTACTTTATCGCATGAAAAAACAAAAAAATTACTAATCGATTAAATTTTTCTTATATGAGAAAACATGTTCACTTTATCTTCAGAAATTTTCGGCTACGTCAAGCAAATTTCACAAATTTTTTTTGGCCATCATATCACAACCAACGATCCTGTCCTGATTGTCCCTGCTCATCCTCGCGCCAGTAGCCCAGATTTTTGTTTTATTATTATTATTAATATTTTTATAATATTAATATTTTCACGTTAAAAAAATATCAATCGATTACATTTTTCACAACGAACTTACCGAGAGACACCGTTTGGGCTAGGAGCTCATATTTTTACATTTTATTATTATTATTAATATTTTTATAATATCAACATTTTCACGTAAAAAAAACAATAATCGATTAAATCTTTCACGTGGAACTTACCGAGAGACGTCGTTTCGGCACGTATGTGAATGCTGCCGAACACCTCGTCGCTTCCGTGAATGGTTAGATTGAAGATATATTCATGTCCCGTAATCAAATTGGTCTTGTTGAAGGCCGTCTCGTTGGTTTTCATCGTTTCCGCGGACTCGTGGTCGGAGAATCCCACGACATAATGATCCACGCAGTCGTCGCGGGGCAAACTCCAGCGTATCGCTATCCAAGTGGTGCCCGTCGCCGATACTTCCAGCTTGACCGATTTTTTGTTCACTGTGAAACGGTAACAAATTTGGAAGGTGAAAAAAAATTTCACGAATTACAGTGAATTTTTTTTTATTAATTCGCTTTCATGTAAAATTTTTATTATCTCACCCTCCAGTTTCGTTATGCCAGAGACGACTCGTTCTTTTTCAGGCAATGGAGGCTCCGGTCTCACTTTCACGGTGTAATTTGTGCAGGGCTGCAGTTCCGCTATTGTTATAGTGACGTTCCCAGCCTTGTTGGAAATTCGACAAGCCCCGATAAGTGTTTCTTGCTGGTACCAATTTACTGTGTAGTGATTTACTGTCGGGGTTTCCGGTTGGTTCCACGAAACGGTTAGGGACTGCGGCGTTGATCCGAGGACTTCGAGATCCTCCACTGCGCCGACTTCCACTGAAACGGATATAAGACATTTGAGATTCTCGTCGATTTCACGTGGAAACAAAACTCTTGACGATGTTCTTAAGGTAGTCCATGCGAATAGTGTTCACTTCGCATGAGTTTCGGAAAAATTAGAGGAAATTGGAAACACTTCTCTAAGGTACAAAAATCTGAAAAAAAATCAAGGGCGTTAAAGATGCTGATAAGATTAATTTTGCATGATATTAATTCCAAAATGTTATGAACAAATTGACGAAAAATAAAATAGTTCAACGAATCTCCCGGAAACATAACTTTTTTTTAATGAGAACTATTCGTTCATTTTTCCGAATACGTATGCATTTTTTATGTTTTTGAATTTTGTGAATTTCTATACGTTTTTCCCATAAAAAAAAAATACAAAGTGAATTAAAAAATCTGAAAAATGCATACGTGTTCAGAAAAGTGAACGAAGCACTTCCATAAAAAGTTCGGTTTCTGGGAGATTTGTTGAACAATTTGATTTTTCATAATTTTTTTATTAACATTTTCGAATTATTATTGTTTCAAATTAATCTTTTCAGCATCTTAAATGTGTTTGTTTTATTCAGATTTTTGTACCATCCAGAAGTGTTTATAATGCAATGCAAGGAAAATCCTTAAGTTTTGGAAAATATTGATAATTGGTGTTTGATGTTATACCCAGCGCTTGTTGGCCGCTGCTCGTGACGGGCTCGAGATCACCGATCGTCGAACTGGTATCCAGGGACGGTGGTTCAACAATCTTGCATTCTGGTAATGGGATGTCTGAATCCGTGGGCTGAGTAGTTGATTCGACGACGTTGCTAAAATCTGATTCGAGAAGATTCAAAGATATCGGCACAGCGAGCTCCGAATCTTCGGTTACTTTCTTTGGTTCTCCAAGTAGGCTTCGGTCCTCTAGTCTGTCTCCTCCAGTTTTCGCCACTTCCGGTTGTGTCATTATCGAGGTCTCCTCGAGAGCTTCGGAAGTCCTCGGAACTTCCGGTTGCACCGTCACCAAGTTCACCTCGAGATCTTCGGACGTTCTCATCACTTCCGGTTGTATCGTCACCAAGTTCACCTCGAGATCTTCGGACGTTCTCATCACTTCCGGTTGCATCGTCACCAAGGTCTCTTCGAAAGCTTCAGAAGTCGTCGCCACTTCCGGATCCATTTTCATCGAAGGGATCTCGAAAGCTTCAAAAGTCGTCGCCACTTCCGGATCCATTTTCATCGAAGGGATCTCGAAAGCTTCAAAAGTCGTCGCCACTTCCGGTTCCGTCTTGATCGAAGGCACCTCGGCACCTTCAGAAATCCTCCCCACTTCCGGTTGCGTTTCCATCGAAGGAACATCGAGAGCTTCCGAAGTCCTCGCCACTTCCGGTTGCGTTTTCATCGAAGGAACTTCAAGACCTTCAGAAATCTTCGCCACTTCCGGTTGCGTTTTCATCGAAGGCACCTCGGGACCTTCAGAAGTCCTCGCCACTTCCGGTTGCGTTTTCATCGAAGGCACCGCGAGACCTTCAGAAGTCCTCGCCACTTCCGGTGGCTTTTTCGCAGAGGTCATCGATCGGTCATCGAAATTCCGGAGGAAATTCCCGGTGATGTCATCCCGGCTCGTCGACGAAACGCCGTTCGTCGCGTCCCTCGCGCTCGAAGTGACGCCATTAACTATCCTCGCCGCCGTCGGTCCTCGCCATGGCGACGATTCACCGGCCGGAACTACGTCACCGATAACGCAGAGGACGTTGAGAAACTGAACGAAGACATGCAAACGACGCCAGACGAGCATATTTGCCGACAGCTAAATCCTGAAACAAAAGAAATTAAGGATTTCATTTTACAACTCGAAATGTTGCAAATTACCAGTAACATAAAAAAACGGTAAATCGTTTTTACAAATGAGTTCTGCATAGTTCCGATTGGGAAGAGAATCCTACTTTAAGTATATTATCTCGCATTGTCGATCGTCTCCATGGCCGTCGAGTTATCTGATTGAGAGATTATTGCGCTCTACCTCCGAATGCGCATACACATTGACCGCATTGTTCTTCGTCGGTCACCGGACCCGGGTTGCAGGTAGCCCGGGCCCTAAACGTTATCCCACTCTTGAACCCCCCCCCCCTCCCCCTCTACTCCCTTGCAAAGAATAGCCGTCGATCCCAAATTATTCTACTACACGAACAAAAAATTTAGGGGCTCCGAATTTCGCAGTACGAAATTTAACATTAAATTTTTGATCTCAATTTTTAAATTTAATTTGACATTAAATTTTGAATATCAAATAAAAAATTTAATTTGACATTAAATTTTTAATCTCTAATTAAAAATTTAAATTGACATTAAATTTTTAATCTCTAATTAAAAATTTAAATTGACATTAAATTTTTAATCTCAAATTAAAAATTTAATTTGACATTAAATTTTAAATCTCAAATTAAAAATTTAATTTGACATTAAATTTTAAATCCCAAATTAAAAATTTAATTTGACATTAAATTTTAAATCCCAAATTAAAAATTTAATTTGACATTAAATTTTAAATCTCTAATTAAAAATTTAATTTGACATTAAATTTGTTTATCTAAAATTGTTTAGAAGATGACAATTTATTTGATCGATGCAGCTTTCGGATGTGCGGAGAGATCGTTCGATCACGTGGTTTGACTGTATCTCGCGTCCATTATCGTCGAGCGGAGTGCAAGCGCGTGGGTGCTCGTCACTTCCGCTATCGAATTTTAATTCGGCGAAAAATCAGAAATTTCAGCGATTTTGCTTTCGCGAAATACATTACTGCGATTGAAAAAAATAAAAAGTTCTATCATCGAGCGAATGTTGTCACATGATTTTTTTTTTTGACGTTCGTGTCGTCTATTCAATCGGTCATTATCGGCATCGTCGTCTCGAATCTGCACACAACCTTATCGCACGGGGGGACGACGACTGCCTTTTTAAGATTACTAACGATAATCCGTAAAAGCTACTTTGTACTCTCAGCTGTCGATTTTAGTCTCCGTTGATCAGCTAGTGGAAATAATAATAATAATAATAATAATAATAATAATAATAATAATAATAATAATAATAATAATAATAATAATAAATAACAGCACTCCGATATAGTGAATTTCGAGTTTCTCAGGATTTGTTCGAATTCACAATCAATAACCACGTTCTTCGCTGCAATTGGATGAAATTTTACAATCGCAATTCCGGGATCCGGATCACAAAGATAAAGAAGAAAAAAATAGAGCGAGGATACTCACATCGTAAAAGTTGCAAAATAGATTTTTTTTTTAAGATCGAATCTATTTCATTTTTATTAATTAAAATTCGACACTTTAAAAAAGATCGTGACACAATAAATTTCCGAGATTGTAATGCTTTGAAAAAAATATATATGTATATTTTTTTTGGATAGATATATGTATATGGTACAGTAGGGCAAACCACGACGACGTTTCATACGTCTCTCGATAACCACTGTCCACTAGCCACTGACAACTTCCCGGCTCGACGTCGTCACTCCTGGGCACTGATATCGCTGATAAAACGAAAAAAATACACGCACACACACGAACACTCTGCTCGACCACTCTCGTGGCATCGCTTGCACACCCGGCGGACACTTAATTAATTAAACTCCATAAACACTGCGCGCCTTATCGAAAATAGACTACTCTGGATTTTCAAGCCCTTCGCTCGCTATCTGCGGCAGATAAAATATTAACAAAACGAAAAAAAATATGTACGATGTGCTGCGTTCCAATCTTCGAGGAATGAATCATCCATCATCTTTTTTTATTTTTCAACGCTGTTTCACTCGAGAACTGCGAGTACAATGAATTTAACATTAAAAACGTCGCGAAGAATCGTCCAGAAACGCGCCGTTTCATCGTCGGCCGATAATAACAAATTTCGATCTATCGCGCATGCGCGCGTCTCGGTGCGCAGCCAGTTTCCAGAATCGTTGATACCCTCGACGATATTTTATCGATATAATCGGTTAATACAATCCTAGGCAGTCGTATCGTCAGTCCAAGTATCACTTTCCTTGATTTTATTTGTTCAAACATTTATTTGTTTACTTAATTATCGTCACAAGGAATTATAACGTTTTGATCTATCGCGCATGCGCGCGTCTCTGGAGTCGACGTTCTCAGAATCGTTGAAATCCTCGCATCAAGAAAAATAATTTATTTCACCATCGGCCCGCAAATAACTATTTATTTCGTTTAAATAAACATTTATTTAATTTAAATATAAATTTATTTATATAAATAATAATATTTATATAAAATAGATCGTTATTTACTTGCGTGTGCCCGCCACTTAAATTATTTATCTCCGTGCCACGA
Source organism: Ichneumoninae sp. A BG-2022a (assembly GCA_030522665.1). Lineage (NCBI taxonomy): Eukaryota > Metazoa > Arthropoda > Insecta > Hymenoptera > Ichneumonidae > Ichneumoninae sp. A BG-2022a. Next base: position 11,143 of record JAPYZC010005308.1, on the reverse strand, counting down.
TATTTTATCGATCCGTATCGTCAATTAAATCCAAGTGAGTTTATTTGTTTATTAATCTTCAGTCGCAAGGAATTACAACGTTCCGATCTACCGCGCATGCGCGTCTTCTCGAGTCACAGTTTTTCCAGAATCGTTGACATCCTCGACGATATTTTTATAGCCATAAAATCAATCAATTCTACCCAACTCAGTCCAGTCGTCAGTCAAAGTATCGTCCAACTACACTTTATTCATCCCAACATTTATTTATTCATTAATCATTAATCACTATAAAAAAATTACAACATTCCGAATCGTTATCTTACCCGACGCACGCGTTCGTCTCTCGATCCTGCCTGGAGCAGGATTGGGTCCAACGACGTCCAACAGCGATCCTCTCGCCTGAACTTCATGCGTCACTGTGACTCGTAAATCGTCAACTTTCTATTTCGCTTTTTTATTTATTTTTTTCGTTAATATTATTGTCCCGAAAATTATAATAATAATAATAAGACGAAGCGTCCGTTTCGTCGCCCGACCGAGCGTCGTGGAAGCGCACGCGAGTACTAAGGGAACGAAGCGAGTGGGCTTTTGGTCATAGCGACGAATGCTGGCAGGGCGGAATACGAGAACTCGACGAGCTTCTTCAAAGGAGGATATCTGTTGGACAACCCCCACAAAGACGCTCGCTCGGAAATAGCGGGACGATGGCGTCCGCCTGTGTTGGTAGGGACCGTAGACCTGCCTTACCCACACTCACGAACGCACACAGCGCCGCCGCGTTCGTGCGCATCGCACGGACGGCGAAAGAATTATGCTCGTGTGCGTCTGCACTTTACCCGAAGGTTCTGGCATAAAGCGGCCGCCTGGAGGACCCGAGGAACGATTTTTCTATAGCGAACACACCTGCTTCCCGCAACCCTTATAACACACGAGATATCTTCATTATTATTTTTTTTTTATTCTCAAGCGTTAAAATCTCGCTCGGAAGGACTCTGCTTTTTCATCGATTCGGCGAAGCAACGAGAATTTAGAGAACGATTCTTCCGCATCGTTGAAGGAGAGCGAGGTTTGGTTTCCTTTGTTTTGGGTTTTAAGATTATTCACACAAGCGAGGTAGATTTCTTATCTCAGATTAATCGATTATGCAGCGGAGATTCGGCGAGTTTCTTGCGCATCCTCTTCATTTTTTATTGCGGCTGGTGTAAAATCAATGGTACTCTTTTTAGCATTATTCGTGCCGATTTCTTTTCTCATACTAATTTGACATTAGAGGTCGAATCTAGCAAGTATCTTTCGCGTAGGTCAGCGATAATTCTTGCATTCGAGAATTTACTGAAAATTCTTTTGCATCGTTAAAGTACAATCAAGTTTTACTATCGATTTTTTTTAAAGATAAGTTACAAAATTTCTCGATTATTTCCTTTTTGCCGGAACGGTAGATCTTTTTTTTTATAGTTATATTTCTTCTTTTAGATTGATCGGCACTGCAGCGCGAATTCGTCAAGTTTCTTCTGCATCGCCTTCATTTTTTATTGCAACCGGTGCAAAGTCACTGTTACCTTGTTTTTAGCGTTATTCGTGCCGATTTCTTCTCTCATATTAATTTCACATTGGAGCTCGAATCTAGCAATTATCTTTCACATAGGTCAGCGATAATTCTTGCGTACAAAATTTACAGAAAATTCTTTTGCATCGTTAAAGTACAATCGAGCGCGAATTCGTCAAGTTTCCTCTGCATCGTCTTCATTTTTTATTGCAACCGGCGCAAAATCACAGTTACTTTTATTTAGTGTTATTTGTGCCGATTTTTTCTCACATACTAATTTTACATTAGAGCTTTAATCTAGCAAGTATCTTTCGCGTAGGTCAGCGATAATTCTTGCATACGAGAATTTACAGAAAATTCTTTTGCATCGTTAAAGTACAATCGAGTTTTACTATCGATTTTTTTAATAATATAAATTACAACATTTCTCAATTATTTCCTTTTCGAGCGCGAATTCGTCAAGTTTCCTCTGCATCGTCTTCATTTTTTATTGCAACCGGCGCAAAATCACAGTTACTTTTATTTAGTGTTATTTGTGCCGATTTCTTCTCTCATATTAATTTCGCGACCGAGCTCGAATCTATCGAGTATCATTCGCACAGGTCAGCGACAATGCTCGCATACGTAGCGAATTCGTCGAAGAGCAGGTAGCGCGAAGAGAAGTGACCGAGGCTTCGAGCAGATTTTCAAGTTCGAGGCTCGGGCGGCGCGAGGGGGATTAAATTTACGCTCGGCAAACCCGGAGTTTGTTCGGTCGTGACTGCCGGATATGCGCGGACGCATCCTGCTTTTGCGGATCTCGGGATTTTTACGAAACTTTCCCCTTCCAACATCTGGCGACAATATGCTTCGCTCTGCGCCCTCGTCGGGGTTCCGGTTTCTTTGGGGGATTTAAGCAAAGCCATAATACGATGACTGAAGAGGCTCAGAAAACCGTAAATCGTTGACGCACTAGACAAGCGAATATCCAATTTATTTCCCATCGAGAACTCGAGAGCGTCGTCCGCAACCGTTTAAGACGCCGGTGGATGTTCGTCGTTTTTTTAACGCCAGGACGTAACGCAAATACGAAAGTGGGGAGAATAACGGTGGGAAAATGGGCAAGTACAGGGTCAAATAATTCGATGAAGCGTTTTAATTTTTTTTTTTAGTTTTTTTTATTTTTTATTTTGTTAACGTGCACCGGAAACTCGCGTAATACTTGTAAAGAGTAATTAGTAGAGTCTCTGAGGTGGCCCCATGGATGACTTGATGTGAAGGGAGCGCACGTTCTGCCAGTGCTTCTTCAGAAGAGACACCAGGAAGTTGATGGAGAGATGTACGTTCTGTACGAGCTCGTCCTCGCTCATCTCGACGTGTCCCACTGCCACCGACAGGCAGAGTACCTAAACAATAAACAGGTTATATGTTTAATATGTGATAAACCAATTGTATATTTTTATTTATTTTTTTTATATACATTTTAAATATATAATTTCTTTATTACAATAAAGAGATTATATATTTAAAATGTAGTAAACAAAATCATATATTTTATATATAACAAATCATGTATTTTATATATAGTTTGGAAAATGGTGTATTTGTTAGCTTCGATGTTTACTGCCTCCCCCCCCCCCCCCAGCTGAGTTCTCTTTCGGGGAAGCTGGCATGCATTCAGCCGGTTTTAACAGCATATACAATGCAATTACATAAAAATTCGGAAATTCCATTCTGTATGCAATAATTCTTGGATTTCAGTTTTTATGGCATATAAAATGCATTTCGTAATTCCGGAATTTAATTCTATATGCAACAATTCCGGAATTTCGGTTTTTATATAGCATATAAAATGGACTTCGAAATTCCGGAATTCCATTCCATATTTTTAAATATTCGATTTTCATAGTGTATGAAATTTATTTCCACATTTTATGAACCATGCGATTCCTGCGCGCGAGCGACCCAATGTAACCACTAGTATTTAATATGCATTAAAGAAATTATATATTTAATTAGTCAACGCTTTTCGAATACGAAACTAGACAAATTTTTGAAAATGTTATATTGAGCACGAAATTATTTGTTTCAACTTTGATTGAGGACAAGGCGATTTAGCGCAATTTCCACACCCAAAGAGATTTATTCTGCTTCCTCGCAAGCATCTTCGGAGCTATCACAAGACTAAAAAGGTCGCGTTGCGAAGAAGCGATATTTATGTTTTGGAGTTGCAGATAATAAAATATTGGGTTTTTTTTTTTTATACCTTCTTCATCTGGAACTTGATCGTCGCCTTGACTTCGTCGATCTTGCCGATCATGGACTCCTGGTGGGAGAGAAGACCAGGGAATTTACCGGCCTTGTTGAGACCAGGTCCGAGCAGACGTGGGATCTGCTTGATCAGCGACTCGCTAGCCAAAAAGGCGTCGTACTTTTTAGCTGTGAGTCGAAAAAAAAACAACGGATTACTACGAGCCCATTCGATTTTTTCGGTGATTATTACATCGCTTATTTTTATTATTTTTATATTTAAATTATTTTCGGAAAATAATGAAATCGAAAGAATTCAATTTACCGAAGCGAAATTCTCGCTAAATCCGAATAATAAAGTTTAATCGATAAAGTGTCTCGAAACCGATTGAAGTGCAAGGTAATTTATGTGCCATGCCCACACCCAGCTAAGATTTAATCTCCTTCCGTTGACGACCTTCAATGCCACGGTATAAAGCATTGCAGGTGCTTTTTAGGAAGGCAACAGTACGGTCGTGTCGCAACGAAACACAATCTCACCTAGTTTCTTCACAAGCTTCTTGTTCTTGTTCAATTTCTTAAGAGCCTCGGCGTCCATGAACGGAACATTATTGGCCTTGGCCTCGTCGCAATGCTGCTGATCTCCCAGCACGCAAACTTGCATCTTAGGCCTGGGAATGTTCTTTAGCCTGGAATCATAATAATTTTCGTGAGACAAGTTTCAATGAGTTTCTAACATTCGACAATTTTCCCGTTTCTGCTTTAGTTACCGAAAGACTGCAATTGCTCAATCCGTTTTCTGTTTTCGTTAATGAATGAAAATCATAGGTTTTTCCTCCTTCTACTTAAGGTGCGATTGAAGATCAACAAAAGCTTAAAATATTTTCACTCCATTCTTCTCCGCAAAAAAATTCCCTGATTTTTCCCCGACTTTTCACTCACCAATAAAAAATTTTCCCTGACCAAACTTCTAACGACTTGTAATCAAAAAAATTAATAACGCAAATGAAAATTCCTAATTATTATATTAACATTCAATTATTATTATTATTTTTTTAATGTTCCCATTTTTTTTTTAAGTCTTCCTTCTATGTACTTCTTATTTATTTATAAAAGGTTCGGCGACAATTTACTTCTTCCCTGACCAATTTTGAAATTCCCTGACATTTCCCGGTTTCCCCGGTTTTCCCTGACCGCGGCCACCATGAATAATAAAAAACGAATCGTTTTGGAGAAAAATGCATTCAAAATTTTAACTGCGTCTTGCGCACGAGTTTCCCCCCTTAAGGAATAAAAATTCTTCCGTTACTGATCGAATCCGGTAGCTCTCAGCAGTAGTGTTAGCAACATTGATTATTCAGATAATACATGCTTTGTAACATCACGGAGCGCCGACAGATCAGCAACAGGAAAACCATAACTTTTTATTTTAGCTTTGAAGGTTTGCGGTGAAATTTTTTTTTTTCAACATTTTTTATGAAAACGTGTTCAAAATGTTCAAAAAGTTCCAAAACATCAATAAACATCTTATCTTTATGAAAAAGCAAAGACGCAAGGGTAACTATATTGTTGTCGGTACAGCAGGGAATAGACTTACCGGCAGGATCATCGAGTCGATCCTGAGGTTTAAATATCGGTAAAAAATACCTTCCCTAGAGATTTAAGACCCCGGGTTAAGGTCCGCCGAGTGAAGCTCAGCTCCCTGATTCGACATGAGGCGATCTTTTCGGTCATCGCAAAAAAGTTCAAAAAACGACATAACATTTTTTCGTAAATTTTCAATACCACGAGCAAAGTTGCCGAAAAGAACCCTCAATTTCAGGTAAAGACATACTTGACAGTGCCAGAGAAACGTTTGTCCTTCTGGGGATCGTAGTTCTTCAATCCAATTTGGAGCTCGACCGTCTCCAAAAAGTTCCTCTTCTTGTCTTTCGAGTTCTGAATAACTCCATTAACGCACTCGTAGAGCGTATCACGTGATACTTTGGACCTGCAAGAACATCGAACATAACCGGTTAGCGACGAGATGCGAGAATGAGATCTTTACGAATTGTTGTAAATTATTCGGGCGCAAAACGACTCGCGTTTATTCTCGAAAATGTTATCAAATTCCGGAGATAAAGAAAGGTCGGAGGAGAAGAAAAAATGAAGCGATTCCACCTGGGACGAAATCGACGTGCAACGTGTGTCGTTCGAAATACGTTTGCAATCAAAAAAATATAATCTCGGAATTTCGCTTCGAATGTCGAACTGCACTTAATCGTCGGATGTTTTTAGGGTCGCTTTAAGATGGTCGAGGGAAAAACGGATGAAGATACTCACGTCATGATGACCGCGACGAGGAGGACGCCGAGCGAAACGACAAGCCTACTCGACGACTCAAACCGGAAAGAAGCTGTGTTCGACTGTGAATCGGGAGACCGTGGTAGGGAGACGGTGCGGCGGTGGTTTTGAGACTGTCCGCGAGGGGCGCTGGAGAGCTCGAGATGGCGGAAGGATTTAAGGCGAGTTTCCATGTCGGCTGCAAGAGCTCGTATGTTAGAAAGCGCTTCGAGTATTATCTTGTCAAAGCTGTTGAAAAGTTCTTGAAGCCGCTTTGATACCAAATTTCCACCGGTAACGAAGACGGGCTGAAACGGATCTAAATAATCGTGTACACGAATAGAACTCTGTTATCAAGTTTACTAGAATTTCTTCACTAGCTTAGATCCATTTGCGTTCGGTCTCACTCACGGTAGAATCTTAGCGACAGATATCTTTGTATAACAATAAGTTGCAAGTAGGGTTGATGGTATTCTGAAGTTTGTTTTCTGTTTACTTTTTCTCGTCGTTTTATTTTAAGGAGGTTGGAGCGAGTGGTGTTCATTCCGCCTAAATTCGAGAAATTCGGGCAAAATGAACACCACTCGCTCCAACTTCCTTAAGGCCATGTGAAAGATGTACCACGTGATATATAAGTGCGAGAGAGATAGATGCATTTTTCGAATCAATGCCATTTAAAACCGGGAGACATTTCCGATGAAACGGAAGCCTCATCGGTCGCGGTATTAAATTGTGCACCCGCTAATACTTTGCTTTATCCCGAAAAGTCTATGTTCTCTGAATCGCATTAATTATACATTTTGGTTACCGACTGAGTTTCACATGTCCTTAATTAAGTTTCACATGTCCTTAATTAAGTTATGTATTCCTCGAACCTCATGTTTCTAACATTATCATCCTAAGTTTAATACTTACTTCACTTTTAAGGTCATATAAAACACGTCCCTCCCCGTACAATTGTATTACGTATCTTTAGTCGGTAAGGTGGTCTGGTTGGACTGACTTTGCTCCCAAGGCCATCTTTTGTAAACTTCGTAAACTTTTTAAATAAAAAAAGCGCTTCGAGCCCACGAGTCTCTCGACATTGCGCACAGTCGCAGGGCTTCGATTCCGGAGAATCTGTGTCAGCCATCTTTCGATAGCGGTGCCGAGTCTGATATCGAAGAGGTGCGAGAAATATAAAAAAAATTTTGTGTGTCACACAGCGTGTCATACGTTTCGGACTAACATAAAGTGTGAGGTTCTGTTTTAGGCGCAAACAATGACGTTCCTCCAGAACTTCGTCGCGCGTTTCATGCCCACGGTCCAGGCTGGCGACGACGGCGATATCGTCGATCCACAGAAAGTTCTCCGCGTAAGTCAACCCTCGTACCCCGTAAACATTACATAATTTCGCTTGGACTATGACAATTGCACGTACATCCGAATGAAAATAACTTGCCTTCGCCTTTGCGATCTTTTTACCAAAGACCTCTCGTTTATTGTACTTGGTCGAGGCTCGTTTGGAAAAGCCGTACTTAAGGATGCATCGCACACACATTTCCGACCAAAAGTTCAATGCAACAAAAATTTCAGTATTTCACGATATGCCAAAAAACTTTTTAAAAAATCAGCCGTACTAATGCAGACCTTTAATTTTGCATGATAACGTCCAAAGTTCATTAACAAAATATTTAAAAAATTAATTGTTTTAAAAAAATCAAAAAACCTTTAATTTCTAATTTTATATGAATTCCTTAATTTTTTTACAATTCATATCAATTTTTTTCAGAATTTGCTTATATTTTTTTTTAATTCTTGAAAATTTGAAAAAACGATGTAGAGGTATTCAAAACAAAAAAAATCAAAAACGTAAAATTCAAAAAAGTAAGCAAATTTTGAAAAAATTCATGTGGCTTCCAGAAGGTCAATAAATTCATTTGAAAAAAAAATCTTTGCCCATTTTTTGTTCAACAATTTTTTTAGCGTTTTTTTAATAACTTCTGGACATTATTATTATGCAAAATTATTGTTCTTAGCACCTTTGATACAGTTGATTTTTTTCAAATTTTTATACCATTACAAAGTGTTCAAATTCTCACTGAATCTCACTTTTGTTTAGGAATGCATGTGTGATGCATCCTTAAAGTGGTAAAAATACTGTCTCAGGTAACAAAAACTTGTATTTCTCTGAGGAAAGAAAGTTGTCTTTCTCTGAGGAATCGGTAGAAGCAGGGAAAGAAAATGTTCTCTTTTCTCGGCACTCTGCGGTCTCGAAACGGCAGTCAGTACAGTTTTTGTTACCAACTGGGCGCGGGGTTATTCCACACGACCTTAAAAATCTCTCACCGATCGTCACCGTCGAGCGCCGACGATTAATTAGTCTGTTGAAAAAAAAATTGCAGGAAAAATGCGGCAATCAAAAAAAGTGTGCGGCCTTTCAAGAGAAGTTGACCACCTGCAACGATCGCGTAAACTCTAGAAAGAAGACAGAGGAGACCTGTCTGGAGGAACTGATCGACTATGTTTCCTGCGTGGATCACTGTGTAGCCCACGACTTGTTTGCCAAACTCAAGTAAATATCGCGCAAACATCGACCAACAATTCATTGGTAAATCATGAAATACTATTAGTTATTATTCGCCATGTTGTATATAAAAAAAAATAAAAAATCCAATGTTAGAAATAAATGAGAAGTGACGAACTCTGAGAGAATTGTTAAGTCCACGTAAACTGAGAAGGCGGGAAGGGGAAGGGAGGGGCGAGTGAAAATATTTTTTTGAAAATCGCTGAAATTTCTGTGAAGATGTTTTTGAAGGTCAGATAAATTGTCAAAGAAACATCTTCGCCCAGGGAAGAAAGGAGGAACCTCAAATTTACATAAATGAACGATAGTTGCTTTGTATTTACAGCGAAAACAACTAAGTAAATTCACATTAATCTCGCATTTATAGTCGTGTAATTGCGTTCATTTTCTTCTGTCAAAATGAAAAAGTGAACACCAATTACGATATATTCTTGTATAATTCGCTGATGGAGCGACAAATTTTAACAAGCCTTCGGCGCTCCTTTTCATCACAATTAATTACTTTCTTGGAATATGTAACGTTTGATCTCTCTGCGAAGTCGCGTGTGCGCATGCGCCCGCGCGTTTTCAATCGGCGCCGATCTGCAGAACGTCGAAGCAGACGCCGCACACGCGAACCGGTTTGTTCTGTCCGAACTTCAATATAGGAACGTCCTGGCCGGAGCACTTGCTGCATAAAATTCTTCCGCAGTGTCGGCTGCAAAAACACCGAAACGCGTACGATCGATTGAGCGAATAAAACAAAAATAAAAAATTCTTATGCGAACGACGATAAAATCAACGTCGTTTACCAATGATGTTTCCTCATCGTAAGCGAAAACTTCGTGCCGCACTCCAGGCATAGATCCTTGTCGGCCCACGGAGCTTCCTGCGTCAGCGAGTCGAGCAGTCGGTACAGCAATTGCTTCGTCGCTACTTGATAGTTGAATATCGTTATACCGTCCTTGTTCATCGATCCTAGACAGGCGCCCGATTTTACGAGCGTTCGGCACAAATTGCCGTTGCCCTTCATGTACGCGATCAGCAACGGTGTGTTCCCGTCCAAGTCTGCAACGATAATCGATTTTTTTTCACCAAAATACCAATCTTAATAATTTACCGAATAAAATAAATAATCAGTCGATATCATGGTTGAATGGATAGATATACATTTTTTCCCCGACTTCGATAAAGTAGAGTAAACCGGCCAATTAATGGACAGTTAAGTAGATTAAAAAACCAGTGCATAGACGTTTTTTATGCATGTGTTCTTATGGAAAGTGTCCATTCAATGGTCCTGTCCAGCCATTGGCTGGTTTACACTGTTAAAAAAATGGTAAATTTAATTAACCGAACTGGAAGTTTTAATGCAAAAACTGATGCATTGAATTTAATATACAATTGTTATAAAAAACTAATATACTTTCTCATTGAAATTATAGTAAATTGTTGAAATCAAAGTATATCGAATGTTTTTAATACCCTGGACATTAACTTTTCACCGCAATTATGCATGAAATTTAATTTATCAGTTTTTGCATAAAAACTTCCAGTCCGTTACATTGAATTTCATACGATTTTTTTTACACTGTATCCTAACCACATTCCTTGCGTGCAACACGGGAAAATCGACTGTTATTGACCAAAGATCATTATTAACCTGTGTGCATGCACAGTGTTTCGTTACTCCCTCTGAAAGCCTTATTACTTACAGGCGAGTAGTAGCCATAATAAAAGATAACGAGGTCGGAAAAATATCGTATGTTACACGGGAGGGAGTGGATTTTCGCCTCGTGTGATTTCTGCCCATGCTTCGCTCGGGCAGCAAAGTTCACGCTCACAAAAAATCGCGTATTTCCCTGTCCCTAATTTCGTTATGCAAAAATTAGTTTGTAATGCTCGCAGCAATAATCGACACTCACCTGCGCTATTCAGCGGATACTGCGACATACACTCCAAAAAAAGTTCACATATCGTGGCGGCGTTGTCTTTCCCGTACCTCGCTAATTCGTGCAATGGATTTCTTCCTTTGAGATTAACGGTTTCGGCGTCGAGCGTACATTCGGTCAAGAGAGCTCTGACAACGGCGACGTGTCCTTCGCGCACGGCAACGTGCAGAGCGTTGTCGCCGTCGGCGTTGCCAGCGTCGAAGTTTATACCGTTCTGTGCAGTAGAATCCAATTAGCTACAGTGGAACCTCGATTGTCCGAACCTTTCGTTATCCGAGCATTTTCTCGAGGCGAGGCCGGCACGTCGTTAACTCCCTTTTTTGATGTTCCACTTAAGGGGAAGTGAAACAGCTGTGCGTGCGAGAGAAGTAGTTGCAATTTTCAAATTAAGGAGAGGGTCTCGCTGCGCGCTGACTTAACATAAGTTTGACAACAATAAGAGAAAATTGCAAGTACTTGTTGATGGTGTATAAAACTGAAAAAAATCATGTATACTAAAGGTACTGAGAAGATTAATTTTGCATAATAATAATTGCAAAATGTTATTAACAAATTCATCAAAAAATTAAT
>JAPYZC010005305.1:0-18195 GCA_030522665.1 Ichneumoninae sp. A BG-2022a | reverse complement strand
TAATAGCAATTTATGCTAGTAATAAATACATTACACGTTAAATACAAACGAAATATGCGGCATGTTGAAAAGCGGTTTACTCTTGATTAATGCCGCGATACGTATATTTTTTATAAAATGTTCCCCTTAACAATTAAAGATGGCGGAAATTGGGCCTAAAGGTGCCGGAAATTGGGCCGCTTACCTTACTTCGCTTTTACCCCAAATATCAATCATTTTTACACGGCATTGATTCGAAAAACGGAAGTAACTGTCCTCACATTCATGTGTCACGTGGTACATGTGTAAACTCACCTCAATGCAATTGAATTGGATTTTAAAAAAGTGCGTTTATTAAAAATATCTGGAATTTATGTTGAACTTTTAACCGGAAGCTAGCGCCATCTGCAACCGCGCCGCGCAGAGCCGCCGATTTTCTCCGCTCGCAACGCCGGCGAACATTTCCACCGCGAATCAAAGTCCCTCTCGCTGTGTCTCGGCTCTCCCCGCCGAGCCTCGTAAGATCCCGCCGTTTAAACCACGCCCATCGGGCAGCACCGGCATCGGAGAGGGAAGCTGGCGATTCACAGTGGAGCAGCCAACATGAGCGTATCGTTTCTCGAACAGAGCAGCACCACGTAAACTGTGTAAAAAAAAAAGGAAAAAACACAGACGGGGATAAAAAGTTTCTCGTCCTATTCAAGTTGACCGTGATAAGGGAGTGTCGACAGCCCGCCGCTGTTACCCGTGTTACAGTGCAACAGTGAATCATCCAGAGTGCCAAATGGATTTCCTTTGAAAAAAAAAATCCCACGTGTATGAGTTATTGGTTAATCCTTGTTTTATCGTCGTCGTTGTCGTTGCTCGGAAAGGATACTCTAGCGCGCGTGCCTTCTTCCACATCGACAAGTTGCGGTGAGTGAAAACTATACGTATGTGTACATATGTTTGCGTGTGTGTGTGCGTCTAGCTACATTATGACCGGCAAGTTGCGCGTAGCTCGTCGAAAATAAAAATAATAATTCCCTACGTTCGACTTAGTCGAAAATTCCTATGGCCTTCCCGTCACGCCTGACAGATGGATCGGCAATGCAGAATGCACTTTTTGTTTGTTTGTTTTTTAAGTCGAAAATTATCGGTCGAATTTTTTAAAAAATATTTCTTGTCCTCTTGACAAATAAATCTGAAGAATGGACTTTAATGCCGGAAAGGAAAAGATTGGGAGAAAACTTTCGATCACTGTTTGGTGTGAGCTTAAGTTCGTACATCGAGGATTCGTTTCTTTGGGATAAATTCCGCTCAGTCTCTCCCGAGATGCGGAGAGAGTGCCGAGCCAGGCGGCGTCGCTCTACACCCACCTGTTTTTATTTTGGGGATTCTCTGACGTCGTGCGCTCCCGTAGGCCCGCGCTTTACAATGAACTTAAGCGTAGTAAAAAAATTATCTCTAACGAAATTCCTCGTGATTTTGCGTAACAGTATTTCGCGGAATTTTTTTAAATCGTTATGTACGCAACTCGGTGTTTGCGTTATCGAGTATGGAAATGTTGAACTTGAAATCGGTGGCGGGGTAGTGGTGGGGCGGGGTGGGGGGGGGGGGGGGGGGAGGGTGGGCAGACTATATAATTGCGCTTTTTATAGACAGTTACGCAAGCACTGCATATGGAATAGGAAGCATATCGAAAGTATATCGGATAATCATTTTTAAAAATGATGTAATGTTGGTTATAAAAGTTGTAAACAGAAAATTCTTGCGGAGGGCGGTGAGGCGAAGCTTCGTGTTTTGAGATTTTTACTTTTGATTAATTTTTGGCCGTGACTGAAGAGTTAACGAGACATGATGTTTGTGGGATAATATTTACTCTATCGGTTTCGTTAACGTAGATCGGATTTTTTCTTTAAGCTTGAGAGACCGGCAATTAACGATGTGCAATTGATTACGCGCGAAGCAAAAGTCTGTTTTGAATTCCGGTACGAATCATCGAATTAGCCATACAAATATGACGACACTGGATAATTTTATCCGACAGTCAAGGATTTTAACTCATATTTTCGAAGTTGTAAATATTGCGGCGTAATAGTTAAACTAGGTCGATTTATATGAATACATTTTTTAAAATCAAACATCAGTCTTGAATTCTTCCGAATATATATTGAAAATTTGCTCAAACGTATCTGACCCAATCGAAGCGAAATTTAAAAATAGGCAACAAAAAAGAAGAATACATAAATTGGAAAAATAGAACAAAAGATTTATATTTTTATTGTATTCCAGTAAACTAAATGATATATATAGAAAAAGTACTATTCTTAAATTTTGTAAAAGGGTTCATCTCGTGAAATAAATAAATAAATAAATAAATAAATGTTAATAATATCAACCACTAAAAATTCTATATTTTTCTTTTTTTTTTTACTGAACTGAAAAAAGATCTCTCGAAGTGTCTCGCTATACTATTTTCGGATCCGGCTTCCCCAGTCCTCCAGCCTGTCTACATAAACTTCCAAACTCTGTGTAATTCTCGAATCGTCCGCTTTCTCGAAACAAGCGTAGTCCAGTTTCTCCCACAGTCGAGCGAAGCACGGATTGCTCGGGGGTCGAAAAAGTTTCGATGTCCTCGCGGAGCGTCTCTCTATTATTCAGCTTAAAAAAATAAATAAAAAAAAAATATTTTTGAAAATATATCCCACATAAAATTCGCAACAGTTGGAATCTGCCATCCGGTGGAGCCGCGCGCGGCACGTACGGGAATGCGGAAATTCATACAGGCAAGCGAGCGAGCCCGTCTCTTTTCTCTCGCTCTCTCTCTCTCGGCCGCTGCCTAAGAGAACTACAACGATGCTTCGACGACGAGAAGTCGATAGTTTCACGTCGAACTTTCGTTTCGCTCGACGCGTTTACAGCCGAGCCGCCGTCGGGCACTCGTCGCGGTTCTCCTCGCTCGACGAGTCTCTCTCGTCGAGCGACAGCAGAACACCTCATCGTATCTCTGCTTGGCTCCTCTCGCTCCCCCTCGTCCCCGCTCCCCGTCGTCGTCCGTCCACACTCTATATCGAGTTACTCGAGTCTTAGCTAAAGCCTTATTGCTATCGCGCTGTTCCAACGAACAGCTGACTTCGTCGTCGTCGTTCAATCACACTCGGTCCATTCTCTATTAAAGTCTTGCCGGAGTCTTGCGAGTCTTCGAAGTTGTCGTACCATTTGTGGCCGGTAGGGCGGCAAAAAGGGATCGCGGGGCAAAATGGACCATTTGGAGATTTTTTTTTGTTTGTTTTTACAGAATGTGAAAAAAAGTCTTATCGCTCGAGTATTATGGAAGTCGAACTTTAAAAACTTCTTCCCGAAAATTGACGATTTTTACCAATTTTTTTTGCACAACGTAAAAAGACAAGTCCCATCTCTAGAGTATTATGGATATTGGTAAAAGCTTCTTCCCGATGTGTAAAGCGCGTTGTCGTACCATTTGTAGCCGGTAGGGCGGCAAAACGGGATCGCGGGGCAAAATGGACCATTTGGAGATTTTTTTTTTTTTTTACGGAATGTAAAAAAAGTTTTATCACTCGAGTATTATGGAAGTCAAACTTTAAAAACTTCTTCCCGATGCGCACACCGCTCGCAGTCCAGGGTACGTCAAAACGGGATTGTGGGGCAAAATGGACGATTTTTACCTTTTTTTTTGCACAACGTAAAAAGACAAGTCCCATTTCTCGAGTATTATGGATATTGTTAAAAGCTTCTTCCCGATGTGTAAAGCGCGTTGTCGTATCATTTGTAGCCGGTAGGGCGGCAAAACGCGATCGCGGGGCAAAATGGACCATTTCGAGATTTTTTTTTTTTACGTAATGTAAAAATAGTCTTATCGTTCGAGTATTATGGAAGTCGAACTTTAAAAATTTCTTCCCGATGCGCACACCGATCGCAGTCCAGGGTACGGCAAAACGGGATTGTGGGGCAAAATGGACGATTTTTACCAATTTTTTTTGCACAACGTAAAAAGACAAGTCCCATCTCTCGAGTATTATGGATATTGTTAAAAGCTTCTTCCGGATGTGTAAAACGCGTTTCTGTGTGTGTTCCCGATCGAAACGCCTGACGCGATTCCTAGACAGAAATGCATGCATATTCATACATATACGGCGACAGCTAAAAAGGGGATGACTTATCGCGTGACTAAAATCAGAAGGAAGTATTTCATGAGTATCTGCGTATAAAAATACGCCTTTACGGTTTCAGTCCTGCGATGTTGGATCGGATCAATCTCGAGTTTCCATTGATCGTTTCGCTCGAAAGAACGCACGTTCCATTTTTTTTTTCACACTTTTTTTTTGACCTTGTCGAAGTTGGCTGTCACGTGCCGCGACCGATCTTACGTCAGATCTTGCGGTGGGCAGTTACAAAGTAAAAAAAAATTAAGCCTTTTTAAGAGAATTAGGCTTAATTACCAACAGATAAATATCGTGCTTTATTGTTTATTGTTCAGTTTCAAGGACTATCGGTACTTGTGAGGAGAAGAAAAAAAGATACGAGGCCCACTGTGCTCTTTCCCACGTGAGAATGGAGCCTTAGAGCATGAATATTCTCTCGTATTTAAGCACGATATGGACTGCAATTACGCTATGCCCATTTAATGTGTCTGATATTTTACTGCTAACATGCTATATTATATATTTTAACTGTGTACGATAAAAATCGTGGGTATAACCGTTACGCTCGCGGCAAGTAAACTCCCACGCGTAGACTCAAGCTAGTTACGGGAGTCCACATCGACTATACACGGTATAGGGACCATGTTGGTGCAGACGAAGCGTCGAACCGTCGGTTGAGGCCATCGCCGGTCGACCTTGACTCACTTGCGATTAAACAAAATTTTGCCACTCGTGACTCATTTTTTCTTCTTTTTTTGGTCGTGTCACTATTTCCGAGAAAGTCATACGTTCGCGAGGCCAAGCATGCACTTCCGGAATGAACTCCTTTTTTCGGGAAAAAATTCGTTTTCGAGAGTTTGATGTGAACGTGTTCAGAATGTTCTCAAACATCCAAAAAACACATTTAGAAAAAAATGTATGTATGTATGTATGTATATATATGTATGTATGTATGTATGTATGTATGTATGTATGTATATATGTATCTATGTATGTATATATGTATGTATGTATGTATGTGTGTGCAAATCATTTAACGTTCATAATTTGAAAAGGGCTTGAGATATCGAGGTGAAATTTATCACACATGTTGAGGGGCCGATCCTCATTAATCGTTCCAATTTTTTGCCAAATCTATGCAGCCGTTCAGATGTTACGCGTTTTTGAATTTTTTCGAAAATGTCTGTGCGCGCTTCTAGCGCCCTCAATTTTTTTCTGTCATTCTGTACATATATAATAAAAAACCCGAAACTGCGTCTGTATAATCGAAGTAAGAGTGTTGAATATCTTATTTGGTGACGACGATAATTTAACAAAATTGTGCCACTTGTGAATCTTTTTTTTTTTTAATGAGTCACTATTTCCTTCAATGTTATACCTCGGCACGGCCAAGCGTGCACTTCCGGTATGAATTACATTGTCTTCCTTTTTTTTCATTCTATACACATATTATGATAACATAACGATATAAAGTAGGAAACCGTAACTATGTCAGTATAAATCGAAGTAAGAGTGTGTGATCTTCGGAATCGGATCAGGCTTTATCGAGGCGAATACCAGGGGCTTCGTTGGCTGCTAACCGGTTTATTTGGCGACGACAATTAAACGAAATTTGACAACTCGTCAAGCATTAAATTTTGTTTTTATGTCTCATTATTTTCGACGATGTTGCACGTCGACGAGGCCAGGCATGCATTTTCGGTATGAATTACATTGTCTTCCATTTTTTTCATTCCATACACATATTACGATAATATAACGATGTAAAATAGAAAAACGTAACTATGTCAGTATAAATCGAAGTAACAGTGTATATCTGCGGAATCGGTTCGGGCTTTATCGAGGCGAATACCAGGGGCTTCGGTGGCCGCTAACCGGTTTATTTGGCGACGACGACAATTAAACAAAAATTTGACCACTCGTGAAACATTAAACTTTTTTAAATTAATACTTTTTTTAATGTCTTATTATTTTCGACGAAGTTGCACTTCGGCGAGGCCCAAGCATGCACTTCCGGTATGAATTACATTGTCTTCCATTTTTTCATCCTATACAAATATTACGATAATATAACGATGTAAAATAGAAAAACGTAACTATGTCAGTGTAAATCGAAGTAAGAGTGTATAACTGCGGAATCGGTTCGGGCTTTATCGAGGCGAATACCAGGGGCTTCGGTGGCCGCTAACTGGTTTATTTGGCGACGACGACAATTAAACAAAAATTTGACCAAACAAATAGAAAAACGTAACTATGTCAGTGTAAATCGAAGTAAGAGTGTATAACTGCGGAATCGGTTCGAGCTTTATCGAGGGCGAATACCAGGGGCTTCGGTGGCCGTTGACCGGTTTATTTGGCGACGACGACGCCGGTCAGATAAGTCGGGGAACTCTCACGCTGGCATAGCATCACTCGGTGCAAAGTCCTATTCGTTCACGTTCGTGGACTGCGCCGGGCTCTTGCGGTTAAACTCTCCCCCCCCTCCCCTCCCTCCCCCCTCGATGTGCTACAAATTGGCGGCCGTCCAACGATTTTCTCGCTCGCTCTCTTTCTCAGTTTCCACACTCCCAAGCCAGGTATTCTACATCCACGCTATTTCATTTCCTCTCTCTACGAAGATCCCTTCTCCCGAGTTCTCTCGGGTTCTATCTTTTTCTCGGGACTCTCTCCAACGGGCTGAGTCGCTCACTGGCCGGCGACGCTGGCACGCGTGCTCGCTGTGCACGCGTGCACAGCGGCTCTACGATCGCCCTAAGTAGAGCCGGTTATAAACCTAGGCTTCTATTATTTACCGGAGTTTTATACGGCGGCCGGCTCGGAGGCGCGGCTGGACGGAAAAGCTCGCGTCTCTACGCTAGAAAGTATATATATATATATATATATATGAATGGAATAGAATAGAATCTTTATTTGTTACTGGTAAATACCTTTTACAAATTAGACAACAAGTTTAACTTTTCTTACGAGTAATATATATATCTCTATAATATAAAAAGATTTCGCCGCCGCCGTCGCCACCGTGTCCAGAATTGGGGGGGGGGGAAGACTTAGAAAAATAAGGGCTTATGTCCATGCTTAAAGGGCCTTATTATGCCAAGGCCCTGTAATTGCGAAATGGTTAGCATAATGGCATTTGGAATAATAGGGGGGATAAAAGACTTAGAATAACAAGGGCTTATGTCTTTTTTATATGTATATATATCTCTCTATAATATACAAAGATTTCGCCGCTGTGTCAAGAATCGAGGGGGGAGGGCAGTCCTTGGATGGGTGACCGCGGTCACCCATCCAAGTACTGACCCGTCTTTTGAAGTATTTGGAATAATAAGGGTTTACGTTCAAAAATGGGTGCGAGCGCGCGAGTCATGATAACCCACTAGTATATATATATATGCTACCTTAAAGTACGCTTATAATTGTGCAAGCGGAAATGGTTCGACATATCATGACATATAAAAAGAAAAATGCTATTAGCACCAGTTAGTCGGATAAGACAAAAGTACGGTCTTTACAACTAGCGGAGACGAAGTAAAAAAGTTGAAAGTATATATATATATATATGTTTCTGATTATTTTTAATAGAAAAAATAGCTTCTTTGTTCCAGCGATTTTTTAAAGTTTTTCCAGATTTTCGTTATCGACATGTCGAAAATTTTCCGAAAGGTCGAAATATCATATTTGAAAAAAATGTCTAGATGAATGTCTGAGTTCCATCGGGTCGGGAAATGCAAAGCAAAGGATTGCATTTTTTTGGTTCTTTTCTCCGACTCAAATTTATTTACTACAATCACTTTAATTTCCGCGAACAAGGAATAAATGTAATGAATGACAATGTTCGTACGAAGTTAAAACGGCGCTTCGATCGTCGAATAAGGTCGTGGAAGTGATCAGGTGCAACGGCTCTCCCGGAGCGCGAGGAACGCGGCTCGTAGGTGAGAGAACCAGTTCACCGCGAGCGTAGGTGGATTTTATACCTGCCAAGATATAGTCGAGCATGTATCTAAGATCGTAACTATTCGTCCTTCTACCTTGCCCAGCAATTTCTTCGCGCAACTATAAACCAAAAAATACTTAATTTTTAAGCCCCAATTTTTTCCTCATTTTACAATTTTATTTGTATTTTTCTTACAACGTTAAAATTTTACAATTTTCTGGATATTTTTGTAGACTTTAGGATTAATACACTTACATTGACATAAAATACACTTTAAATTAATGGAAATGCATGCTACACAGTAAAAAAAAATTTTGTAAAGTCAGAATACAAAGTTTCGTAACAATAATTTTGTTAAATAAGTGACGAACTCGTTTGTTGATGTTTTATTAAAGAAACCTGTCGTTTCATTTCTCGTGTCATTAACGATTTTACTTTTGTACTCTTGTTTGTAAAACTAGAGCCGAATAGTGCGATACAAAAATTAACAAGTAAAAAGTTGTGAACGTTTGAGGACAATAAGTTGTTGTCAAAAGTACAAACTTTCTTTTACTGTGCAGTTAATTGTAATACCCGCGTTAAGGTTTAGTTGGGAATCCGGTTGAGCTACCGGACTTGCCTGTAACTCGCGTTATGATCGTCTCAGTCGTCGGACAAGAGGTACGACCTCGTACGCAACGCGATTAGAAAAATTAGCGTCAGTATCGTCCAAGTAGTTTGCAACATACCCCGGCTCGTAGGAAACTCCCACTTGCACCATATACGAATGACGCCGCGAAGCGTACCATTGTTTATTGCACAATATGCTGCAAAGTGTGCAGCACCAATCGCTCTTTAATTCTTCTCTCTAGCTAAATCTGCTCCTCTAAAATCCTAATTATCCTGTCGTTATCTTGCGAATAGTAACTTTAAAAACGCTTTAAAAAAAGATCATTTCTTGGCTCACGAGGAATTCTCGCAGGACTTTCAGTGTCGCACTTTACTACAGAAGGGGGTCTGAAAAAAACTTTGCTAATTTAATCATTGGCAATGCAAAAAATTAATTCTTCAGGTCGCAATTTCACAAAAAAATATTTTTTACGCATTAAATCTACTAATTTGCAAAAAAATAATATGTAATTCGTATTTTTTGAGATATATGTGCGACTGTTGTATTCAGGCAAATATAAAAATTGTATACACTGTCGCGTAAGCAAAAAATATATAAATTGGATGGATTTGGAAAGAGTGTATTTTCTCGCACAAAATTGGATATTTTTATATAGCACATCGACGATTGTTTTCTCGGTTTTCCTTCTAATATTTACCTCGTAAAATAAGGGTACGAAAAAATCTGAAAAAATTCTCAGACGGACGTCAAAACTGTTGGAAAATGTCGTATAAATTTCGCGGTTGTTCGTCGAGCCGTTTCGAAGATACCGGTGGTTTAACGAGGTGATAAATATAGCGGAATTCCGAGAACTCTCGTGTTCACGTATGAACTACGAAATATCCATGCGCGGACTGTAGGTTAGTATCCTTTTACCTACACGTACAGCTAGTTGAGCGTGCAGCGCGCGTTACACAGCTTGCCAGTCCGCGAAGCCTATCCTCCTCGCCGGTTTCCGGTGCCCGTGGAGCTCGTTGCCGTGGAGCTTCCTTCCCCCTTCGGTCACGACGACGCGCTCCAGGATAATCATTAATTACCTTCTCCCGGTGCCTCCACTCGCCGAAGTCTGGCCGAGGACGTGAGAGAGACTCTCTTCTTCTCCCGTAACAGCGTTATCCGCAACCGCGGCTAAACTGGAGACCGACGAAAGTCAATTATTCATTTTCTCGTTCATCGAGCGTGTAGCCGATGAGAATCTACAAAGCGGGCGAGAATGTAAATTACAGAGGATCCTACGGCGATGTGTTCTACACGCCGATCTGCCACATGTAACTAAATTCTCGATATTCAAGCTATTAGAAAAAATGGGGGATAGTGGGAGAAGACAGGGCAAAAAATCGGCATCTATCGATGGGGCAAAATGGGATAGGAGAGAATGGGCAGTCAGACAGCCCGGCGGGCAGTTCACTGGGTATCTGGTTGTCTGACTGGCTATTCTCCTGTTCGCCTGTTCTGTCCTTCCGAGCCTTGTGTCCTTCAGTACTTGTGTCATTCAGTACTTGTGTCATTCAGTCCTTGTGTCATTCAGTCCTTGTGTCATTCAGTACTTGTGTCATTCAGTACTTGTGTCATTCAGTACTTGTGTCATTCAGTACTTGTGTCATTCAGTCCTTGTGTCATTCAGTCCTTGTGTCATTCGGTCCTTGTGTCATTCGGTCCTTGTGTCATTCGGTCCTTGCGTCATTCAGTCCTCGTGTCATTTAGTCCTTGTGTCAGTCAGTCCTTGTGTCCTTCACTCCTCGTGTCCTTCACTCCTCGTGTCCTTCACTTCTCGTGTCCTTCACTCCTCGTGTCCTTCACTCCTCGTGTCCTTCACTTCTCGTGTCCTCCAGTCCTCGTGTCATTCAGTCCTCCTCGTGTCATTCAGTCCTCGTGTCATTCAGTCCTCGTGTCATTCAGTCCTCGTGTCATTCAGTCCTCGTGTCATTCAGTCCTCGTGTCATTCAGTCCTTGTATCATTCAGTCCTTGTGTCATTCAGTCCTTGTGTCATTCAGTCCTTGTGTCATTCGGTCCTTGTGTCATTCAGTCCTTGTGGCATTCAGTCCTTGTGCCATTCAGTCCTTGTGTCATTCGGTCCTTGTGTCATTGTGGCCTTGTGTCCTTGTTTTCTTTTGTCCTTCTGTGCAGGACAAGAAAAAAAACCAAGCCAATATACCGAAGAATGGAGACTGCCCCATTTTTCCCCTCGCGATAACGAGGTCAACTTTGAGGTCAAATCCTCAGAAATTAATTAATTAAATGTATTCCCAAAAAATAACTAAAAAAACTCTTTCGATTCCCCTCTCTCCCTTTCAGGCAATTTTTTGCCAATTTCAGGTTCATTGAAAGAACTCCAATGAAAGAAAGAACGAAACAACTATGAGTTAAGGAGATTCCCTCGTCCGTGGCGAAATGTTCGGGCTGGGCGCGTGTTGGTCGACCGCACACAAAGAATAGAAGAACAACAACAGCGAACGAAACGAACGGCTCCACCTCGCACAGCCCAGTAAATATCGCCTACCCGATGTACCTGGCATCGAGGTCGCTCTGGTCTCCCCGTATCTAGCTCACACATGCACTATTCACGGCAACAGTGTTACGTGTCGCCGTTAAATTGTAGGATGGTGGATAGTGCAGTTCCGTGCGGAAAGGCATTAAAGTAATGCAGCGACCATACACTGTAAAAACTATATGACAATTTTATTTTGCATATTCATAAGCGGCCCCGATGAAAATAAATCTTGAGGTTCACAAAATTAAATTACTTCGCCGCAACCTTTTATTCCTCTCTCTCTAAAAAAAACCTTAATCACTTTCATTTTTTACATCACACTGCTCATAAATTCGAATAAAGTCCTATTTTTTTCTCTACTCTGGCAAATACTCTTTGAAGATTTCAGAGAAAAGATTAAAAACTATTTTATGAAACGGCAACGCTACATACGGCTTTAAAATTGATGGATGGTCTGTAGTGCGGAGTTCCGTGCGCAAAGGCATTAAAAAATAATGCAGGGAACATACACTGTAGAAACTATACGATAATTTGATTTTCAATATTTATAAGTGGCTCCGATATAAATAAATCTTGAGGTACAAAAAATAAAATCACTTCACCGCAACCCTTCATTCGACTTTCTCTTTAAAAAACCTTAACAATTTTCATTTTTTTACATCACTCTGATTTGTATTTGAAAAAAAGTTGAAAATTGAAATTTTCATATGGCTTCCTCATAAAGTTGCAAAATTGAAAATTTCATATGGCTTCCTCATATAAGTTGGAAATTGAAATTTTCATGTGGCTTTCTCATAAAAGCTGCAAATTGAAATTTTCATATGACCTCCTCATAATGTTCCTTTATTTGCAAAGCTTCTTCTATGAGGAAGCATTTTCTGTATTGTCGGCTTCCTCATAGAGGAAGCTTCGCAAATAAAGGAACGAAGCGACGTGATCGCTCGTGTACCAAATTTCAACTCACTGTCTCAAGCCATTTCCGAGTTATAGTCACTTTAAACGATGCAACTCTGTCACATACACACACATACACACATACATTCGGACGCCAGCTAAAAATCATATTTCTCGACGTTTTAGACTATTTAAAGTATTTTGACATTAAAATCTCAATTTTTTTTACAAAAACAAAGCTTCCTCCATGAGGAAGCAAAATTACAATATTAAATCGCATAAAAACTCTAATTTTTTGTCTACTTGGGTGAAAATTCTAAATCTGAAACGAAAGACAGAAACGATTTTGTCAAGGAAGGGAAATGGCGAGAATATTATTTCCCACGACATGCGCAATTATCGCGAATAATAGTTATCCGGCGATGAACGCGAGGCGCGCGTATACACGGGGTTGACGACGACGAGAAACGACGACGAGGTTTGCATACATTCCATTATGCATTAAGGCGACTTTAAAATCAATTTGGGGGGGGGGGGGGGGGGGGGGGGGGGGGGGGGGGGGGGGGGGGGGGGGGGGGGGGGGGGGGGGGGGGGGGGGGGGGGGGGGGGGGGGGGGGGGGGGCGAGGGAGAGGAGGAGAGAGGAAGCTGGTCGTCGTGAGAGTCGTACACTGCCGAGGGGCCGTCCAAGTGGGCACACTTCATTCGCCAGTAGTCACGATGTGGCTTATCGTTTCCGCACTTTAGTCTTTTTCCCCTCGTACTTTCTTATTTCATTCATAATACAGCTTCGATAAAGTATGTGCGGCAGGAGTCGTCTAATTGGAGGCTGGAGGGCATCGAATAATAAACAACGCCGTTGCGTCTTCCTTTCTCTCGCCCTTGAATTAAGTGGGAATTTACATCGGCGCGTGTTGATCAACTTCTTTTTTTGTTTCCGTTGCTTCGCTCCTTCGAAGATAGAATATTGAAAAGGCTCGTTATGTATTTATTTGTATATTTCCTTATGTATTTATTTATTTATTGGTATTATTACGTGCTGGACCCAATTATAGAGAAATTGTAAATCTGTCGAGCAAAAATACATTCTTGTAAACAAGTAAATGGCTCTAGAAAAGGGATGAAATGTTTGAAGCTCTCGAAGACCGTATTTTATAATTACAACGTAGTTGGCACCTATAAATACTGTAGCAATCGCATCGTTGGCGGAAAAAGGCACATTTATATCTCTACCACTCACAACTCTATCAGAAAATATCTCTACCAGAAAACAAGTCTCCCGGATAATAACTCTACCAAAAACTCTTCCGGAATTTAAATAAAACTCTCCCTGAGTTTAAGGAGGTAGTCTCGCTGCGCGCTGAAAGAAAAAAATCATGTATACTAAAGGTACTGAGAAGATTCATTTTGCATAATAATAATTGCAAAATGTTATTAACAAATTCATCAAAAAATGAATTGGTTATGCTTTTTTTTTATGAAAATGATTCGTTTATTTTTCTGAATACGTGTGAATTTTTTCAGATTTTTAAGTAATCGTTGATTTTTTATTTTTTTATTGAACAAATAGAACTCTCTCAAAATTTAAATAAAACTCTCCCCGAATTTTTATTTTTATTCCGGGAGAGTTTTAGGTAGATTTATAATACAGTAGAGATGTTTTCTGGTAGAGTTGTTATCTGATAGAGTTGTGAGTGGTAGAGATAAATGTGCCCGGAAAAAGTATACATTTGATCGTAAATAAAAAATATAAAATATCTCGTGCAAGGCCAAATTAAAAAATCGTTCCTGTATAGATAGATAGGTAGATTCGTTTATTCTGTGTTCTGGGGCGTAAGCCAGCTAAGAACAGCGTGCAGCAAGGTACAAAACACCACACGATGGAAATTGTCTCCTCGGTCTTGCGGGAATGCTCGCGACGAGAGACAGCATTTTTATATCCATCAACGTCGAGTACAAAGTTTCGAGCCAACCACGTGGTTCGACTGCATTCCACATCGCCTGTAACACGCTACGTATATAATTGTATACAAATTAACGTTTCAACTGCCCCGCGTTGCCAAGGTGCACGGCACTCGACAAAAAAAGGCAAAAAAAATAATTTCACACGTTCGCGTTTCCTCCGATTGTTATTTTACAGCGTTTGCGAGTGAGAGGGAGAGATTCCGGACGACGGCAAGGACGCTCAGCTGTATCGCGCGTCCAGAATCAGAAGGGCGTAATTTCTTCGCGGAACCACAATAGATACGCTCCTCTGCAAATAGTCGCGTAAGGCATTTCGTACTCTCGAGAGAACGACAATTTTTGCACACCGATTAAAACAATGCGCTTGAATAAACTAAAGATTCGGGCAGGGACGTTCCAATGAATATTTAGTCGGTCCGAAAAAAATATTGTAAAGCATCAAAGGTATTTTGGTGAAATTATGAAAAAAAAAATGTTGAACTAAACGACGACGATCTTTACGATCGCCGTTGACTTTTAAGAACGATCTTTAAGCTGTACCAACAAAATATTTATTTGCACGTCCCTGCTCGAATCTTTGGTTGACTGAACTCTATTTTTTTTTATTAGAGCACGGGTTTTTTTTATCGAAGATATCGAAGACTTTACGAGGTCTCTAAAAAAAAATCTGACACACCGATAATTGGGTTGTCTACGGTAAATTAATAAACATTAAATTCGTTTAATTTACATAAATTAATTGAATTAAATTGAAGGCAGTTTTTTTTTATTGTTGTCAAATTTATATTTTTTTCCATGTCTTGCCGTCGTGTTCTCGTTTATTCGATGTCGATTATCGGAAAACGAAAATTGATTCACAAAGCTTCGAGGGCTATAAAATATGTATGTAATTCGGAGTAAAATAGGTCGACCGGTTGACCTCCTTGATCGAGAGGAGGGTGAAAACACTTGATCTTTCGAGCAAAATATAAATAACTCCAACAGAAATTTAGTTTTCGCAAAAAAAAAGGAAATTTATAAATAGTTAATAAGTGCTGAGAATGAGAAATTATTAATACCGCGTTGTGTACGATATAGGCGAAAATCGATATTGCGGACGAATCGATATAAACTTACGTATCGACCACGCACGTGTATCGATTTATAGAAAGTATATAATGAATTATCGAGGAGCGTACGAACATATCCCGTATAGAATAAGGAATACGGTTCTCTAACATCGTCTTTGCTCTGCCGGTGAGTTCATAACGTGTTAACCTACTTTCGGCTACACCTCTAACCCTTTCCGTATGTAAGTCGCGAAATATTATAATAGCGGTTCGTCAACCAGGTCGTTCACATGCGAAGTCATCTCATTTTTTTTATACTCATAGAATCTACACCTAAAGAAATTCAAGGTCATTTCCGGGAGTTTTCAAGGACACTCAAAATTCAGGGACTTTTCAAGGACACGCAAAATTCAGGGACTTTTCAAGGACACTCAAAATTCAGGGACTTTTCAAGGACACGCAAAATTCAGGGACTTTTCAAGGACACTCAAAATTCAGGGTCTTTTCAAGGACACGCAAAATTCAGGGACTTTTCAAGGACAATCGAAATTCAGGG
Organism: Ichneumoninae sp. A BG-2022a; assembly: GCA_030522665.1. Classification (NCBI taxonomy): domain Eukaryota; kingdom Metazoa; phylum Arthropoda; class Insecta; order Hymenoptera; family Ichneumonidae; species Ichneumoninae sp. A BG-2022a. Next base: position 2,534 of record JAPYZC010005305.1, on the reverse strand, counting down.
ATTTTTCAAGGACAATCCAAACTTTGTCTTTTCTTGCACGGCGAAAAATGGGTAAACATGGTTCGTTTTGCCCCGCTCTCCTTTACACCTGACTGCCGAGAGCAATTACATCTGGCCGCTCCGAAAGGGCTCCTAAGCCAGTTTTACTCGGTCGAGCAGCAAGTTTCCAAACGAATAGCATTTAACGTTATCCGTTATCGGTTTATTACATACGCGGAACTGGACAGCGCGGACACTCAGCGCGGCAGCAACACTGAAAGCCTGTCCGATATGAAACGACACTTTGCGACCAACTTCCTCATACTTTAGCTCAGCAAAAGAAAAATTCTTCGAGCTAACTTTCCCGTTGGATGCTAACTCACTAATCGGGTTAATTTAAATTTCCAATGCCTCGACGGGCGAATTTATCGTTCAATTAATTGAACGAAATATCAAAGTTCGGATTTGCCGAATTTATCGTTCGACTACCGGAAATTTAATTACTCAGACATTAAAAATACAGACATTTTTTCGTATTTCTGACGTCAGTTTTTTTAAGCTGGACCTAAGGAGAAAATTCTTTTCAACTCTTTGATGCACAATATTGTCTCTACTATCGTCTCGAGGTTGATAAACGAATAGTTTGCCTATCGTGCTTTGAATGGTTATTTACCCCATTTTTCTAATGTATGCTGACATCCTAAAAAAAATTAATCTCTACAATTCTTGCACATTTGCAATTTTTAAAAATCTGAACGACTGCATAGATTTTGCCCAAATTCAATACCGATCATCGGTCGATAATGGTCTACTTGTGTATACATTTTTAGCTCGATATCTCAAAAATTGTAAGAGCTAGAGTGCGCACAGACATTTTTGAAAAAATTCAAAACCGCGTAAAATCTGAACGACTGCATATTTGGCCAAAAAATGGAACGAATAATGAGGATCGACACCTCAACATGTGTGATAAATTTCACCTCAATATCTCAAGCCGTTTTCAAATTATGAACGTTAATTATGTTAATTGTGTTAAATATGTTACATGTGTAAAATATGTTAGAGTGCCTCTGATCTCATTTGTAGTTGGAGTTGATTCTCAAGGGACGTCGTCCTAGAGTCTCATAACGAATAAATAATAATAATAATAATAATAATAATAATAATAATAATAATAATAATAATAATAATAATAATAATAAATAATTTGCACACACATACATACATACGGATACACACACATACATCTAGACGTTTTTTCTAAACGTGTTTTTTGGATGTTTGGAAACATTCTGCACACGTTCACATAAAAATCTCGAAAACTAATTTTTTCACGAAAACAAAGCTTCCTCTATGAGGAAGCAATAAATGAAGTAATATTATCTGATTTGAATGAATCGTGACTAGCGTATCAGTCGACGCTCCGTCATTGATAAACGAATAGTCTGAAGTTTGCCTACCGTGCTTCGAATAGTTCACTAGCCCATTTTTTTATGTATGCTAACCTTCTAACAAAAATTAAAAAAAAAAAAATCTTTGCAATCCCTCGGACGGCGACGAAGTCCGCCACGACGTTTTTCGTGCTTCATATTTTGAGTGGGACAATTTGAGTGGCACAACCTTGGACCGGAAATCGATATCGCGAGTCGACCAGAGGCGCTCTAGCACAGTGGCTCGGCTAAGCTCCTCGAGTTTCGTCGGCCACGGGGCTAGGGGTTGCGAATATACTACTAACTACCCCCTGCTCGAGACCTGGAACACGCCGAAGCTCACGTTGCTCTTCGTGACTACCGCTATTCTACTTTTTTCCATTCTTTCTATATATACTCGTGAGAACACACGCCTGAGACACGTGTCGACGATCCACCTTTACAATTGTGCACTCAAACTGATAGCAACGGTAGAAACTCGTGCTATGATGTCTACGAGAACGCCCACTCTATACTTGGACGCGTACATGTTTGACGTACGTTGAAAGAACGTTTTTGATGCGAAAAAGGAAAAAAAGACAAAGAAGTCCAGAAATATACCAGCGGGCCGGAAATCAATAGTTCAAGGTCTATTTTTGGAGCCCCTTTATTTGTTTCGATCAATGAACAAGTCAGTCAATTTCCAAATGTTCAGAATTTTAGAAAATTGTGACTAAAATGTTGATCCTGGTATTTGTGCCTCTGGACACATTTTTTGTGGTTTTGCTTCCTCATAGAGGAAGCTATGTTTTCGTGAAAAAAAAATTTCGAGATTTTAATATCAGCGTACTTTAAATGATCGAAAACGTCGATAAATGTGATTTTTAGCTGGCGTCCGGATGTATGTGTGTTCAAAATCCCGCAATCCCAATTGATCTGAATTTCTGAATGAAACACCACGCAAAGAGTTAAATGGGTTATAGTATCGTAATCAGCGCTAAGGAATAGAATGAAAATTGCCTTAAAACGACGCAATCTGCAAATTTTAATTTGCGATATCCTATAATAAATTCTGGGGTCAATTTTGACGGTTTTACTTTTATGAAATGTAGACATTTTCTATGTTACGAAAAAGGTGAAAAGTAA
>JAPYZC010005299.1:0-19559 GCA_030522665.1 Ichneumoninae sp. A BG-2022a | reverse complement strand
GACGAGAAAAAAAAAAATGACAAACAAAATCGGACAGTGAGCTCACCTTTGGGATAATACTGGGCTCCTCTGCCTTCCCCGTAGCCGTGGGAGGGTCCGCGAGTACCGTGACCTCCGCGAGTTTGATTCGGCGGTATACTCCTCGGGCCCGGACCGTGTCCGCCGCCGTGCGGGTGCCGCTGGAAAGAGATCGTATTAAAATATAATCTCCAGCAATCATCATGACGTCGCATTTATATAAAACAAATACACGTGGCCATCCGTACAGTAAGCGTCCGTTTTATGCGTCATAATTTTTCAAAATATACAAAATAATGTATATCATTTTAAAAAATCGTACACTTAAAAGTTTATTATTGAACACACGGATAATTCAACTTTTAAGTATTCAATAACACTTAATAGTTATTATTGAACATACGGATGACTGCGTATGGGCAAAGTGGGATCTTGCCGTTCGAACTTCCACTCATACACCATTAATCTTACCATTCTTCTGAGAGTATTCATCGGCCTTCTGAGCGTGTCGCTGATGCGCCTCGCCGGTGGTTTCTTCGGATTACTCGACGGCGTGTGAACGGCGCAGCATTTTATGAACAGTCCCATGAATATCATGAAGCCGATGCACATGAGAAGGACGGCCCACCAAAATTCCTGTAAAATGCAAGTTGAAAAATGCTCATATTTTATAAACAGACTTTGGGTACGATTAGATTGGGAATTTGCGCTCACCGTCATCCACTCCCTCAGGGTCGAAAGCGTTTCCTTGTTGAACAGTAGATTCTTCAATCTGGCGAGGGGACCCTCGGCATCGACAGCTCGACATTTGAGAAAAACGTCGCAGTAGCCCTGGAACGACGAGCGAACGAATTGCAATTTATAACTAACGCACACTTGGAAACAACGTCGACTGAACGACGGTTCTTCGAGTGCTATTGGAAGGCGCAGGAATGGCGCTATGGATAAAATTCAATCGAACGATTCAACCCGAACATATTCATTCCCGTAGTGAAAAGCGACGATGAATAAAAAATGTAGAGAGCCGGGGGTCTCGTACCTGGAAATTGTCGCACGGCGAGCCCGGTCTGAGACTTATTCCACCGTCTGGCAGGCCAACGCTGTGCGCGAACTCGCTCGTGCTTCGGCAGGTCTTCTGATCCGTTCCGTTCTGACAGGCCAATTCGCAGAGTTTTCTCTTATCGATATTCGGAATGATGTTGCTCGTGAGAAAACACTCGGTGAGATTCCACTCGAGACAGATCGATCCGGTACACTCGCCGTTGATACACAGCTGCAAGTACAAAAATTCTCGGTATTGCACCCGCTATCCATGTTTCTCGAGGTAGAAAGAATAATTGGATCCATCGAGGCGCAAGAGTCTCGGAGAAAATGTACGCGGAGAGAACAAAAAATAAATAAGAAAATAAAAATTGTGGAAACGCGAGGCGATGTTTTTTTTTACCTTGGAGCAACGCAACATCGACGTTTTATTTATCGCGAGCAATGCTAACGATGAAAATATTGTTTGTACACAAACCTGCGTTCCTTCATTGCATCGCGTCTTGTTGGCTCTAGGCAACGAGATGGGACACTCGGACGACCTCCCGTTGCAAGTGGAATTGTAACTGCAGTCCGACTCTGCTTTGCACTGTACTTTGTCGTAGAGCGACACGAATTGGCAGCTGTCGCTCGAGCAGCATGGACCTTGGCTGGGACTGTGTAAAAATGTCATAAAAATTACAATAATCATTTCCGACAGAGTTACAAGATCGTAGGCAATTTATGTTTCAACCCTTGCGGATGTTGGCAAATCACGCACCTGCACTGAGTTCCCTTTCTTCTGTTGCAACCCTTCGCGGTCTCGTTGTGGCTCTTGTCGTAATCGGACACTTGACGGGGGTAACAACATTTGTCGACGCACTCGACATCGTCATAACCGCAGTCGCACTCCTCTCCGGCCTCGACGATTTTGTTACCGCAGAAGGCACCCGCGGAGGCTGATTAAAAAAATTATAAGACCACCGATTATGCACCATTGAGTAAACGATTAAGGCAGTAGCATAAGGATTTGGTCCAAAAAACAGGTTGATTTTCAACATTTTTTTACGCGGGTATTAGTGCAGTGTCGGGTTTCTATACACACTTAGTACAAGGTGTTATGAAATTTGGGTTTTGTTATTTCAGGTTGCTGTAAAGGCTGAAACGGTGTACGCCGTTGGACCAAACTGCGCCCAAATCTCTTTTGTGTATTAACAATAAGTCCGTTGGAAATTGGCATTTGTCAATTAAAAAACTCAAACTTCATAACACCTTGTACTAACTGTGTGTAAAAAACCGGAACTTGTCCTTCTAATACCATCGTAAAAAGAACAATGTTGAAAATGTACCTGTTTTTTTAGACCAAATCCTTACACAGTAAAATAGGTACCAACCTTTCTTGTCGACAAACGTCCACAACTCTTTTCTTGTTCATTTCACAAAAAACTCTTGTCCACTTTACAAAAATGTCCGTCAATTTTACGAATATTTTTTGTTAAATTAAAAACAAAATAATTGTGGACGTTTGTTTACAAAAAAGGTTTGTTAAATGTACAAATCTTTTTTACTGTGTATGTTAGTACCTTAATAAAACGTACGAAAAAAAAAGAAAAGTACATACCTGTGAAACAATTCCTCTTCTTGTTGTCCTCTATGGCGTCGAGAACGTTGCTGATATTGCCTATGCTGCATTTTGAGAATTTGCTGTTGTTCGGACGATCGCCGCTGGTGGCCGAGGCGAACATTATGTAGTTGCCGTGCAGTCCACCCGGTCGGCATTCGGGTGGAAAGTCATGCTGCAAAAAAAAAAAAAAAAAAAAAAACCCCATCGTTGAAGTTCAATAAATCGATCGAGACAAAGTTTCGTCTTTATCGCGAAGACTCACCGGCGATCCGAAGTTATGGCCAATTTCGTGAGCCAGAGTTAATTGCGAAACTTTCGGGGGAACTCTGCTGTTGTAGTTGACGAATGTTATGATACCGGTGTTCAGAGATCTCTTCGTGGATTGATACATTCCCTCCACTGTTTCCGTGTAAGTTTTGTATTTCTCGCAGATACCTCCAGAAGCGCCGGAGGCTGAGGCGACCCATGCGAGTCCCAAAGTACCTCCGGTAAAATCTCTGCGGATATAAAACAAAAAAGTCAATTAACAAAAGAGAACCATCAGTAAAACTATGGGCGCGTTCTTACATGCAGATCTGCTCGGCTATATGTGCTTTTATTTGTGACTGTCCATTGCTAGTGGGTTTTTTTAAGTACATTGCCAACGGCACGTCGGTTTCTTTCTGCGGGATTCATTTCGTCGATTTTGATAACAAATGAACGCTTATTGGAGCAGATTTGTGTCAAAACTAAACCCCTAACTGAGAGCAGACTGGAATACAAGAACGCCTATTTCAACTGCGCCTACATGTGAATACACCTGGAATATTTCTGGATTTACATTGGAACTACATTCAAGAACGCACACCGATGTGTGGATTTGGGTTGTTTTCTAACAATCTACTCCAACTCAATCACTCGATTACAGTTGGTTTTATATCGGCGAAAAATTAACGTCTGTAAGGTTGGAATCAGAGTTGGTTCTGGGCAGGACGGAAGTTTCGAAACGTTAATATCCGAAGGTTCAAAAGTCTTAACTATAATTTTTTATACGTAATATTTTACGATATTAGCAAAAGTCTATAGAAGCAATAAAGACAAACGTAAAATGTTGTCAGATACAAAAAAAATATAGCAAAATGTAATCTATAAATAGTGGACAGTGTCCGAAGGCGTAAGCGAACGACACCTTAAATTCGTAAAGAGCTACGATTACAATATTATTAATATTAAGCACACCAATGGACTGGTTGGTTTCGCGTTGGTCAGAACGCGAGCGCAACGTATCGTCGAGACGGACGTACCTGTAAGTGAATACATATGCGAGGCAGAAGTCCTCGTGATTTCCCAATGAGTGTTGATTCAAGAAATTACTGACGTCGATGTTCTCCATGCAGAAGACATTGGGTTTCGAGTCCGGTCGAGGGGAGCAAGCGGTGTCGTTGTCGATCTGCGATTAAAAAAACAATAATTTTTCCTCCGTTATCCTTTCATCGATGAATCCATTAAGGATGTATCACGCATACATTCCCAACCAAAAGTTTACTTCGATCAAGTTTACGGTACTTCGCGATATCTCAAAAATCTGAAAAAAAATCGCCCGTATTAACGATGTCAAGACGTTTGATTTTGCATAATAATAATGCCAAAAAATTATTAACAAAGGATTCGAAAAATTAATTGTTTAAAAAATGTACACCTTTTATTTTCTCGTTCTAAATGAGTTTCTCGATTCTCTTATAATTCATATGAATTTTTTAAGAATTTTCTTTCATTAAATTTTTTTTAACATGTAAAATAACTTCTAAAATCGCCGCAGAGACGAAATTGAATACAATTTTGGATATGGTTCTGTATTACGCATCTACAGTACACACGAAAGTTACGAGGCGATTGCCCCAACAATTCGATAGTTATGGCCTTAAAAAAAAAGTAAAAAATGATAGAAAATTCTGAACAAAATTCATGTGGCTGTTAGAAAATTAATGCATTAATTTGAAAAGAGAAAAAAAGGTTTGCTGATTATTTGTTGAACAATTTTTAAAAGCAATTTGCTAATAACTTTTTGACATTGTTATTATGCAAAATTAATGTTGTTGACACCTTTAATATAGTTGATTTTGTAAAGATTTTTATACCATTAGGAAGTGTTAAAATTCTCATTGAATCTGACATTTGGCTGAGAAGGTACGCGTGGAGAATTTTTAAGGCGCTGTGACAAATGCTCGGTCAGTAACAAGGCGGTTACCTTTTTTCAAAATAAGCCACTGATCGTTTGATTTTCTTCGGAAAAGCTTAGAATCCTTCAAACGAATGGATTACAGTTTTTTATTACCGACCGATCACAGGGTTTGCGCAGGAGGAGGATGTTGCACACCGCCCCGAGGCAGATCGGAACCCCAGCTATTTACCTTTATCCTCTGAACTTCGAACTTAATGTTCCTGTGCTCGATCCTACCGTCGAATCTGGTGTCTCTGTAGATATAATTTACCGCCGTAACGTGGTGAGCTATGAGCGATAGAATCTCCTCCCGCGTCTTCTCGGGATCTCCGTGCAGCTGAAAATTAAACAAAACCTTTAGGCGTCACTCCTTCTATCCTGCCAGAGTCGATTCTCGATAATATTCCCTCGTTCTAGCGGTACTTTTTTCCAACGAGCTTTACAACAAGCCTGACAACGTCTACTCTCAACTTTCACAGGGATATTCCAATCTATCGCACAAAAACAAAAAAAAAAAAAAAAAAAAAAAAAAAAAAAAAAAAAAAAAAAAAAAAAAAAAAAAAAAAAACAAGGATAGGGTAGACGATCTCGGGGAAGCTCGGCATTCGCGGTATTTGCCGGCTATGCATAGACCCGGTTTCGCAGCACAAAGAGGATCCCGGAACTGTGAGCCCTGCATGTGTATGCATTAAGTTTTCTTTTTCTTTCATTTAAAAATTTTATTTTATGTTTCTCTTCTTCTTTACTTTAATATTCTTTGCCGCACGGCAAACTTCAACAGAGTGGGATGAGCCGCTGGAAAAATTGGGTGGATAAAAAGTCGACCTACGTGCTCGGAGATGTGGCGCCAAATGAAAGGATCGGTTTGGATGAACAGAGAGCAGGTGTTCTTGTTGTCCTCCTTGGGCCTCGTGGCCCTCCGACTCCTGCGATGGTTGGGGTTGTTCGCCTCCCTGGTGTACTTGTGGCCGGGGGTCTCGCGCTCGCCGTTCCATGGCTCGACCTTTGGCCTGTCCTCCTTGAATTTCTTCGCCGTCTGCGGTGGATCTGGCTCTCCGGAATTTTGGACCCTGTCCATCCACTCGGCAACCTTGTCGGTTATGCCGCATCCGCTGGAATCACCTGAAACAGTGGGTCGTTAGTCGCTTCTGTCGTAATTCGCATCGTTAAATAAGTGGTTGATTTACCGCGACTCTTGCATCAATGTACTCATAAATTTATTATTTATAAGTGAAATAAATAATAAATAATTTATTAAGAAATTAATAAATAAATGTTTTAATTATTCGCAAAATAAAGTGTTGGTAAATATATTATTTGTGTTAAACTTATTATTTATTAATGAAATAAATTTATGATAAAATTATTATTTTTCACCGATATAAATTTATGAAAACGGATATAATTGTGTCAATAATAATATAATCAGACAGGTTGATTTATCCAAAAAATGACTGTTGACGCAAACGGCAAGTTTACCGGTAAATTTTTCACCGCCGTGTAAAAATGCAATCAACCCGAGTGCGCCGCATCCCATTCACTCTGTCGAGTGAATACGAATTCAGTCTCGTTGAATTCAATCGAGCATTTGCATCTCCCGCGGGAGGAGACTTCTTTGAGCGCTCGACCATTCGTCGCGGTTAAAAAAAAAAAAAATAAAGAGAAAAAAATTAAAACGCGGGACGAATCCGTGACGAATAATTTCCATGGAATTTTTTTTGCGGATATTCATCTCTCGCGGAATGAGACGAGACGAACGCTCCGGGCCGATCAAACGGCGCTGCTTCGACATAATGTCTTTGCTGCGAGGAATAGCTTCGCGAAACGTTTCCGTGAGCTTCGCGAGAAATCGACCACACGGACACGCAATCTCCTATATAGCAGTTCTCGTTCCGGACGCGAAGCTCCCGGCGATTCTCGCATCCCGCCGTTCTATTCTACCCCCGAACCTATAGCGTTCCCTCCATTTGCCTCTTCTTTGATCCGATAGAGACGAATAAAAGTCTCATATAAAACGAGAATTCGTTTTATATTGCGATTCTTTTTCAATGCAGTCGGATGGTGGACGGTTCGGTGTTGTGTTCAATCCCCGCTTCGGGCAATTTCCATTAAATCGCGCAACAGCCACTGTCCCACCAATCGTCGGCATTAAGTTCATCTCTGCTCTTGTCTTCTCCGAATCACCGTCGATTCTTTTATACAACGCTGGACTGTATCACGCGAGCTTCGCGCAAGGCTGAGGTTCGCTGGCGCCGAAGCGCTTAGCGTGGTCCTTAATTCAGCCGTCTTTTAAATCTCAGTTTTCGACCGGAAGTGACGTCATACCGAAAAACGTTACTTCGGGGTTGAAAATTTATCGATTTTCTTACAGGAAATACGCCACTTCCGGTGTGACATCACTTCCGGTCGAATAGTGAGATTTTCAAGCCGGAAGTGACGTATGTTCGGTATGACGTCATTTCCGGTCAAATAATAAGATTTTCAAACCTCGAGGCGGAAGTGACGTATGTCCAGTAATTTTATTTTATTATAAATCTTCGGAATATAAATTTCGGTTGTATACATTTTTGCTTCTTTTGTATAAATGTTGGAGGGAGTCTCGCTGCGCGCTGACTTCGCATAAGTTCGACAACAATAAGAGAAAATTGCAAGTGCTTCTTGATGGTGTAAAAATCTGAAAAAAATCATGCATCTGAATTTTTTGAGATTTTTAAGTAACCGTTGATTTTTGTTCAATTAAAAAAAATATAACATCAACGATTACTTAAAAATCTGAAAAAATTCTGACTGAGTGATTTGATAACCAATTAATTTTTTGATGAATTTGTTAATAACATTTTGCATTTTTTTCAGATTTTTACACCATCAAGAAGTACTTGCAATTTTCTCTTATTGATGTCGAACTTATGCGAAGTCAGCGCGCAGCGAGACTCCTTCCTTAAGTTCCATAGTCAATAGCAGCGTTGCTTACCAGCAACAACAACCGGCTGGTACTAAATTATTGTAATACCAAAAGTATTTGCACGGCACTGAATTTTTTTTAACGCGCTCGCGCATGGAAATTCCTTTGAGTACAGTCGGACGCAGAGTCCATATAAAATTTAATACGGTTAAATACTTTATAGACAAGGAGTGTAGACTTCGCCGATATTCGCTGGATGATCCTAATAGCTATGATATGCAATATCGATGAGAGGCTTTATTGGCCGCGTAACCGAGAGATGAAAGTATGAGCTTTAATGATCCAACAGTTTTAGCCACGACCATGACGTTATTAGCCATCTTTATCGACGTTCCCAGGCGCGCTCGAACGCCTTCGACGCTAATATGGATTATTGTTACGAGGAAGCTACCTGTGAGCGAAAGCTCCGACGTGGAATCTCGAGAACTCTCACGGAACTCCGCCACCACCACGTTGGCTTTTCGTCCTGCGAAGCATTCGCGAGGATAACCGCGAATTGGCGAAGAAGTTAATATCGGAGACCTTCGACTCGATTGTACCCAATGGAAGGAGGGTGGAAATAACGGGACCAATGAGAAATTGCTCGGACGAGTGAAAAGGCGAAAGAACTCGAGTTCTCTATCTTCATTCCATAATTCATATATATATATATATATATATATATATATATATATATATGTATATAGACATATTCCAAGATGCCTGAATAACAGAAGGGAATAAATGAATATTAAAAGACACGGTAGTGTCTCGACGCCATTAAATTACATTATACCGCGTCCGGGTTGAGAGATAGAATATTAATTTGACAGTTATTTTAACAATGTCATATAGCAATAATTGAATAAGTGACTTATCGAAAATTCATCGGATCGAAATTGTTCGGTGTGACGGAAACACATGAAGCCAAAATTCAATAAAATTTCTACCACAAACGTTGCCGATGGGATTTTGTAAAATGATAAATTATATGAATAGGTCCTAAATTTGTTTTAATAGTCACTTTTTGAATTGTTTTTTTTTTCATAACTAAATAAAAGAAGCATTTATTGTGAAATTACGTTAGCATTTTTTTTCTTTTAGATTTTCATGACGACAATAAAATAGTAGAATATGAAATGGAAAGAATGTAGATCTGCTTTCGAGCTGGATTGCCCGTACCGAGATAGATGAAATATCGCATCGAAAGGGTCATTTTTTACTGAAACAATAAATTTTTTATTAATAACTGAAATGAACGGGCTCGAATGCTTCACGAACGCACGGCGAAACCGTGGTGGATTTTCGGGATTTCGCTTGTAAATGTTCTTGTAAATTTCGCTTATTTCGGGATGTCATGGAATTCAGGTGTATTTATGTTTATACACACAACACATACATGAAATAATTAAATCCTCTAGTTATAAAAAATTCATCGGATCGAAACTGTTCGGTATTGCGGATAAACATGAAGCCAAAATTCAGTTAAATTTATACTACAAACGTTGCCTACGGGATTTTGTAAAATGGTATCAATACATTGCTCCTACATTTTTTTAAATCGTCACTTTTTCAATCTTTTTTTATAATTAAATAAAATAAGCATTTATTGCAAAATTACATTAGCATTTTTTTTTCGAGATTCACCGCGACAATAAAATATTAGAATATGAAATGGAAAGAATATAGATCTGCTTTCGAGCTGGATTGTCGTCCCGTGCTCGTCGGGAAGGTAGCGGGATAGATGAAATATCGCAGCGAAAGGGTAATGGCTGGGAGGGACGGGGTGGAATGCTTCACAGACGAACGGCGAGATGGTGGTGGATTTTCGGGATTTCGCTTGTAACGCGGAAGGGGCTAGGTCGGCGAAATGCCGTGAAATTTATGTGTGGAGCAAAGCGGCTCGTTAATGTTGTAGATTCATAACGGTTATGTACCGAGAGTGAGGGAGAAAGAGGGACGGAGAGGAGGGAGGGAGAGAGGTCGGCAGGTCGGCGAGGTCCTTGGTGAGCAAACAATATAGTACGGTAATACTGTATATAAACGCGCACACATCCCACGCGCACGTACAAACGTTCAGGAGAGAAGATGGCGTATACGCGGGTGCACGAAGCCACGATAAATATTGCAAAGCGCGATACGCCCTGCCCGTTTATTTAAGGAACGTTGTTTACACTACTTTGAATGTACGAGCGAAGGCACCCGCTCGTGCGTACGCCTATTCCTCCTCTTGTATCTTCCATTATTCGAGATTCTTTGCACATCTGTTTAATATATATACATATATATATATATATATATATATATATATATATATATATATATTTTAATATTTTCCTTTTATCTGCTTCATCAGTTGAAAAAAAATATTTTTTTAGTTTTATTAAAAACGAAACTCTCTATAATGATTATGCGCAATGCATCTCGTTCCAAGGGAGGATGCTCAGTATTCAACATGAGCCATGCATTGTGCAATTAAAAAAAAACATTATTACATTTTCTTTCCAATGTGCATTTTTATATATATTGGCCCGACGAATTTGGAAAAAGTGTATCTTATTGGGGGCGAAAAAATGAAATTGTGACGATAACGATTATGGAAAATATATGTCTTCCCATTACTTTATATCTGTTCACGAAAGCCTCGTTGTCGTTAACTACTTCGAATGGACGGATGAAGGGAGCTCATCCGCTTGTGCGTATGCCTATTCCTCCTGTTGTATCTTCCATTATTCGAGATTCTTTGCGCGTCTGTTTTTTTTTTATAGTATTTTCTTTCTATCTATCTGCTTCACGAGTTGAGAAAAATAATCATATTTTTTGGTATTATTAAAAATTGTCACTATAATGATGATCCAAAATACATTTGTTCCCGTGGAAGGAATTATTCGACATTGACTATTCGTTGTATAACATTCAAAAAAGGGATTTTCTTTATTTTCTGAATGTATTATTTTATGTCTAATCGGCCGGGCAAAAGTTGAAGAGAGAAACGTTTATGTTATTGGGTGTAAAAAGAAAAGAAACGATGGCGATAACGATTACGGAAAATATATGTCCTCCCATTACGTTACGTCTGTTTACGAAAGCTCGGGAGCCTCCTCGGGAATATTTTAAACGCAGCTGGGTGTACCGCCAGACACACTTTTGATAATATGCTCGAGGACTTTACGATTATAAACTCACTCCAATTTCTAGCCGCATATCTAAACCAGCGCCAGAAGAACTTTCCGATACTTCGTCCGGGTGGGTTGGCCGGAGAGGGAGACCGCGTTTATGCAAATGCGAGATATCGCGAGTTCTCGGCGAAGTGCCTGGAGCGCACACGTGCGACTCTATCCCTGTTCTCGCCGAATACTCCAAGGCGCGCAAGAGCCTACCGGCTCCTCCGTCCCGGCTACGGTAAAAGCGCTCTCCCGACTCGGTTAATAAGCCGGCTAGGCATCGCCCTCCTCCTCGGAAAGTATCGTCGAAAGTTCGGCGAGGAATTGAAAATTTTAACTATCCCTCCTGCTTTCCATTAAATTTCCCCGCTTTATTATACGATCCTCTGTCGAAAATTTTTTCGAATAAACGGTTCTAAAAAAAAAAATGGTTTCACTATAATGAACCCATTTCTTCCTGCATAATGATACGCATAGCGCTCCGTACCACCTGCATACAAATAGTACATGGAAAAAAATTGTTTGCACATTTGCAACAATTTTTCGTCGACGAATGTTCACAATGGTTCTTTTTTTTGTAATTTTTTGTTTATTAAGATAAAACTATAACACAGACCTGAGCAAAGTACTCGGAAATACTTGAAGTGCAAAGTACAAAGTATCACAAGTACTCGAAGTATTAATTACTTTGTGTAGTTGAAGTATTGTTCGAGTACCTACTTTTTCCAAATATTGGTTGGGAAGCTATGTGCAAATTACTTTGCAGCCTTTTCGTAACATAAAAAAATATCTAAATCTCATATAAAAAATTAAAACGGTCAAAGTTTACCACAAAATTGAGTGTAGAAAATCGCTAGCTAAAATTTACGAAGTGACGACGTTTAGAGGAAACGTCACCTCCGTTCGGAAAGAGACCGGAAGTGAAAGCTTGCATCCTGACGAAAGTTCTCTTATAAAAAAACTATTATAAACAATTAATGTCACACAGTGGGTCACTTTTTCGATACATTTTTGAATGTCTCACAGCGACTCGTCTCCGTGTAAAAATTGGCACGTTAAACGACGCGTCTGAAGAGCAAGCAGCTTTAGCTCATCGACGCTAGATGGCCGAGAGCATCAAACCCTATATATAAGAACAAGCGATTACGATTTTTCACTCAGGGAATTTCCGGCAGCCATGGGGCATCTCTTGCTGGAGGCAACGCTTTGGCAAGAAGATACTCATGGTTCTCTACATCGGCGCGTATACGGTGTTTGCTTCCCTGTTCGTTCATTCCAAAAATCGAATGGGCAAACCGGCGATTCCCATATTTTCGGTACCAAAAAAATCATCAAATTTCAAAAAACCATTAAAAACCTTTTCAAGATCGGAGTACAACGAGGTTCGACTACGACGCTCCGCTGCCGCGTAGCTCGGTTAGCAACGCGAAACCATTGAGTTTCCGGCGAATCGTCAAACTCCTACGAGTAGTAGAGAAAAGTCCCTACACATCTGTTCACTTAATACCGCTAAATTTTACAATTCGACAATCCAACGACTCGTCGACAAATTCACATCGCACCCAACGATCCAAGATGTCATTGGCTGTAGTTAAGCCTTCGAAGCACGGTGTGTCACATGTGATACTCTTTGAATTCAGAAAAAATGCATGAATAACCAGCCGTTGTATTTGAAACTTCACACTTGTAAAAAAAAAGAATGCCTCAAAGGGTTATACACCTTCAACGGAGACACACATCAGTAAAATCCATTTGCTGCAGGAGGATTCTATTCGCCGGTAGTGACAATCCACTTGTCGTGAAGGGATCCTCTTGCGTCAAATGGATTTTATTTAGAGTGGAGGATCCAGCGACTCGCACTGGCAGCTCCACCGACGAACGGACGGACGGACGGACGTCTGAGGTGTTCGGTCTCCGGTTCCTGACGCGCAGTGTGCCAGATAGGTGAATGGGGTTTTGGCTCGATATGGAAAAGAGTCAAAAATATCGAGAAGAAGGAAACATCAAACGACGAACGTGCGAGTGAGCGAAGGGGATGAGCGACGGAGAGGAGGGACATAATGCAGCAGGTGTCGGTTGACACTTGTCTCATGGTAAAAAAACTGGATGTCCCCTGGTGCACAGCGGCGTCGAGTCTGAGCAAAATCGAGTCGGGCTTCATCCGGACCCGGGATTCCATTGGAAGCTTGCGCTGTCCGGTTTCTGGTTCGCCCGGTAGCCCGGAACGTTTTTTAAATGGGAGTCTCGAGCCGAAGATGGACTGCTGTTGGTTCTTCGAGCACTTCCTCGTCTCGTTCTCAATCCGGCACTTTTCATGGCCTTTAGCTCTACGTCAAGGACCTTCTTTACATTCGTGCTGCATCTGTACGGAGTTTTCCCCTTTTTACACATCGCACCTCTCCCCCCCCCCCCCCACCCTCCCCGCGTTGCGACCGGGGCAGATTTACCCCCTTATTGTGTCGCATTCGCACAAGCGCACAGCGAAACTGCGGAAAATCTGGCCATACACAAACGATTCTTTCCCCAGAAATTGGTGTTCCTACAGGGTAATCACCAATTTCAGAGAAAATTGTCGCCCGCTCCACGATCCGATGCGCCAGCCAGCGCGCGGTCGGGCGGTCACCCATCCAAGTAGTGGCCTGGAGCGGTACCGCTTGACTTTGGGGACCGTGAGCCGCACACCAACCGCGCACCTATTGCTGTCGGCGAACTTCTTCACATCCACTTTACTCAGCGTATATCACGTATGACATATCGATGGTCCAAGGACGGAAGAGCATGTAAGCTATTCTCGTGCGCAGCCTGTGGACCTTTATGGAGCCAAGCCATCAATGTCTTCGGACTGGCGAACCACTTCGTTTCCTGCGGGCGCAACAGTTTCGCGCCCAGTCAGCCTCTCTTAATTTCCTGGCGATTCTATCGACTCGAGGCATTCACTATGCCGTTACATCATTCGACTCGCTGTCATGGAATGCTCGCATTTTTTTTTCCTTCATTTTTTTTTATACATATATGTTGGTAATCTGCGGCCATGGAGTTCCGTAGCAGAGTATCGCGCGAAACGCGCCAGCAGGTGACGCGCGTACTTCTGGAGGATAGTTGGCGATGAAGTCACTTTAAGTCGGAAAATTAAGTGTCAAAATCGAAACTGACGTTTCGCCCTAAATGAGGTCACTTCCAGTCGTAATATGAAATTTTCAAATCGGAAATGACGTTTCCCCCTAAATGACGTCATTTCCGGTTAAAAAATAAAATTTTCAGACCTAAAGTGATGTTTCCCCTAGAAAAATGAGATTTTCAAACCAAAAGTGACGTGTGAGAGTAAAGTACTTGTACTTGGTAAATGAAATCGTTAAAAACGTACTTGGTACGTTTCTTCAAGTCCGTTACTTCAAGTCCGTAGTTGACGTACCAAACAAGTACCCGGTACTTCAAGTAGGTACTTGACGTACTAAACAAGTACCCGGAACTTCAAACACTTAACAGTTGTGCACTGGTACATCATACAACAACGGAGGAAGTGGGCGATTTATGCCGAGTGTGAAGTTTGGAGCGCCAACGAAGCGGGGGCTGAAGTTACACGCGGTGAAAATTCGCTCCCTTCCGTGTAGCATACGATAAATTTTTTTCCGACTACGTTAAAATAACGACATTTCCTGCGTCGCAAAATCGTCATTTTCGCAAATGACCATTGCTTCCCCGAGAGAAATAGGGCTTCCCGAGGGAGTAATCAGCCCTGCTACTCCCCAGGGAGTAAAGAAACAGTACTGTTCATGCGCACAGCTTAATAATGTTCATTGATCAATAATAGGCGATTTTCCGCCCGTGTTGCACGCATGGAATGTGCTTGTTTCGGCGAAATCAGGGCAAAAAGTCATTTATTTTCGATACGAAAAACATAATGACAAGTTTGTCGCGACAATCGACTTTTTTTCAAACAACAACTTATCCGAAAAATTATTATTTTGACGAAGCACTCCGATTTTGCAATATTTTTTTTTTTATTGTGTAACAATCGAAATACGAAAAGTATTGGCCGTGCAAATTATCCTATCTGTCTTTCGCGTATAAAAAAAAATCTATTTTATATACATCTGTACCCGAAAATTGCATGGAAGTTCCGCGGTCCGGAAATGCGTAGTCGCGAGAGCAAATCGTCGAGGCAGAGTTCGCACGAGCGAGGACAAATTGTTATTTCCACGAAAGACAGAACAACGATTTTGGAGTATTATTTTTTTTCTGTGTAACAATCGAAAAACGAAAAATATTAGATCTCTGAACCCGTCCTACCTGTATCGACCGTGTATAAAAAAAAATCCCGCGGCAGTTCGGCGATCCAGAAACGCGTAGTCGCGAGAGTAAATCGTTGAGGCAGAGCTCGCACGAGCGAGGACAAATTGTTATTTTCACGAAACACCGCGCCCCGATTTTGCAGTATTTTTTTTTACCGTCCAACGCTCCTAACGCTAAGAACAAAAGGAGACACAAACAATGTATTTTATCTTGTAGTAAAAGCTTTAAAAATAAGAGCTTTCGCCTTGTGCAATTGAGCAAGGAGGAATTTACAAAATAATTGCGAAACTATAAAACTGTAAAACACCGGAAATCTCCCCCTTCTAACTTGGCTTATCCAAAATTTCACGTATTCGCGAGAGTAAATCGTCGAGGCAGAGTTCGCACGATCGAAGACAAATTGTTATTTTCACGAACCACAACTCCCCAATTTTGTATTATTTTTTTCCTGTGTACACTGTAAAAATAAATTGTAAATTCAATATACTGGAACTGGAAATTTGCTAAAATTACTCACATTAATTGAACATTACTGAACTTTGCTTGTAAAATAAAAATACCATATATGAAAATTATAAATGTTTTGCTTGAAATTTACAAAGATTTTCAAGAAAAATCCAAATTTTACTGTAAAATCGCAACCCACATGTGCTCGAAATTTCAGAAACAGTTTACGTAAAAAAGCTTCCAATACTGTTCTTAAATTTTCAAACAATTTTTTTTTACAGTGTAACAATCGAAATACGAAAAGTATTAGATCGCTGAAAAAAAAATCAATTTTACATACACACATCTGTACCCGAAAACCCGACGAAAGTTCTGCGCGATCCAGAAAAACGCGCAGTCGCGCGAGTAAATCGTTCGAGGCGGAGTTCGCAAGAGCGAGGACAAAGGAGTTTGCCTACAAGCTTCGCCTTCCACCAGTGTATCATTCGCCGCTTACACTTGGAGATGAGACATCCCAGCGCTATCCGTCTGTCGCCCGGGCTAAAACCGCTCGGCGGCCGTTCATCCAGCCTCTAATATGCACCCGTTCCTTCGCCACGCGAGCCTCACGTTGTACACACATCGCCGACGCAGCGCTCTTCTTGTGTCATTCCTCGGCCTCACCCCTTTTTTCATGAATAATTCTCCCGTTCTAACGGACGAGCCTCGGTTTACGATTTAATTATTGACTTTACGACGAGACTCTCGGTCACCGCTAAGGAATACACATACACACACATATATATATATATATATACAACATACACACACACATGAACACCAGTCTGAAGAGTTATTGCACGCGCCTCGCGGGGCCAAGCAAAAATATATATATTTCCGCCGAGCAAATTGGACAGTCGTAAAAGAAATAATATTAAAAAAATGAATAAATAAATAAAAGTTTCGGGATCGTTACGGTGAACTTTTACGAGCGGCGGAGAGACGCGCGAAATTCATTCTGCCGCGCACCGACTGAATCTTACCGGTAAATTGCGGATGTAAACACGCTCCCCCCCCCCCCCCCCCCCCCCCGGTGTGCAAGCAGGTTCAACGAACCCGAAATTCGCCTGCTTCCCTCTGACGCTCTCCATCTCACCGAGCGCGCTTTTCCCTCGACGGGATTTATCTCACGCTCCTAGGTAATTCAACTATGCATTCGCACTTTGTTGCCTGGCGCCCGAGTAACGCGAGATTAAAGTCTCGAGGGGAGGGAGAGTCTTGGAAGAAATCTGTGCTGGCCTCCATGTTTCAGGGTTACTGGAAGGGTCGCGCATACGCTATATACAACTTTCTTCTGTATACAGTTTCGTGGCTCATAAAAAAAAATTAAATAAAAAATTTACTTATTTTTAGATTTTTTGTTTTTTAAGTCGGTACTCCCGTTTCGTAACCCGACGACACAGTGGGAATACGATACCGCCCCATGGACGACGGGAGACGAACGAGAATGGTAATATCGTGAGAGCGCCGAAGAATCTCGGGGAAAAAGAAAAAAATAATTAACAGGGAGGACGAAGGGCGAGAGAGTATCGACTTACCTTCCCTAACGTCCGCGTACGGATCACCGACATCGTTCTCGTGGTAGATAACCGAGTGGTGAGAGTCGTTAAGCGCGTGGGGCGGAAAGTAATAGTGCGACCTCTCGACGAAGTACGCACCTCCCCGGGGCGAAACGATTTTTCCGTGAAAAACACCGTCGCTTATGCTGCCGAAGACGTGACTGTCGGGCTCACCTGAAAGCAAAGTAGGCGAGATGTGAATTTGGAGAAAACAACAAAATATTTTTGTTAATTTAAAATAATTAATTTAATTCATTAATTATTTAGTAATTTTTTTTTTTTTTTTTTTAAATTGATAGAAAAAATGTTTTTTTTTTTGTAATCCTTAACGAATGGTTTGGCCTTAGAGCCAAACAAATATTTCAATTGTTTTACGTCCTTAATATTTCGTACTAATAATAAAATACCGGAAAAGGATTAAAAAAAAGTTTTTAGCGAATATCGTCAGAGAGTAGAATGTTCTGAATACCGATAGAAAAAAATTATAATGCGCACGGAAAAGTTCTCAATTCGTAAGTTGAAGGCTCGGTGTAAATTTGGAGCATTTAACAAATTACAAAAAGGAAAATGTAATTGAAAAGATAAATTTCAATTGTTTTTCTTTTGGTAATCGTTACTGTACGAAGTATTTTGATCTTGTGCAAAAAGGAATATTCCAATTGTTTTACTTCCTTAATATTGAGTACGACTAATAAACTTACGAGAAAGGATTTTAAAAACATTGTTTCTAGTGATTATCGTCACAGAGTAGATTTTTCCAATTACGGATTGAAAACAAAAATAATCCGCACGGGAAAGTTCTGATTCCGTAAATCGTAGATCGAAAGGAAAATAAATAATTAATATTGGGTCGGTAGGGAATATTTATTATTTGTTGGAACACCCACCGATGAGATGGCCCTTGTAGATGTGGGAGGTGTCGAGTTCCTCGACTTCGCCGGAGGGGCCTTCGATGACGAGATTGTCACTGAAGACGGTGAGATCCCTCTTGAGACGTATGCGAAAGTCACGGCCGTGCGAGCGAAACTTGAGGTCAACGGCATTGTCACGAGTGACCGATCGCTTCGCTCTCAGGTGATTCCGATGGACGTCATCGGTGGAATACGAGAGTGGCTCGTAATGGCGTATGTACTCGTTCAGTCTTCGAGCTGAAACAAAAAATATCGTCACGGTCAATTTAAAAAAAAGAAGAAATATTTATGTTACAAAGAAGAAAACTAAATTTGCTTTCAGCGTTTTCCGTCGGAATTTTTATGATAAATGTTCCTGCGAGCAGCGTCAAAGCCTGATTATTAATACACCCAGAAAAATAATTTATTTGACGGCCACCGTTTATTTGGTTTAAGTAAAATATTTATTTGATTTAAGTAACTATTTATTTATTACAAATAAATATTTTACTTAAACCGAATAAATGGTGGCCGTCAAATAAATTATTTTTCTGGGTGTAAATGGGAGTAGCGAGACGGGTTGTTCAGTTTAGCGAATAATAAATTGTGTTTGTATCTTCAAAAGATGTGTCATTACGCTCCTATTATTATATTACAAATTCTCTGTGCTCTCCTTTTCCCTTTGAAGGAATTTCATCAAGCACGCGACGCAGTGACGAGTACAGTGCGAAACGTTCCTTTCAAGAAATAAAGGTCCTTCAGTTGGGTCCGAGGCTTTAGATTGACGGTTTTGAGGCAACAAAAAAAGTAATTATTTCCGAAACTCCGAGTGAAAATTGGTGTTCGGGGCAAAATGGAGTACCTGTCTCTCCTCCCTCCAGAAAATCAATTTCGTTGAACCAAGCAATTAAATCGTTGGCTTTGCAGACTGTTTTGCTGGCTCGACCGACAATCCGTTCTCGCAACCGATTAATTGGCTGACCCACAACAAATTAATTTCCTGGCGCCGTCAGTTGGTTGGGACAACGAATAGTTTGTCTCAAGTCCCGTTTTACCAATTTCTCGGAAAAAAAAAAATTGGTGGCCGACCATTTTGCCCCTCTATGCAGTTTCTATAGCTTTCCCATTTTCCTCGGGTTTCTCCTGCGCAGCGACTCCAAAAGTCCCACACCGGTATTTCAACTTTCCGATAATATCACCGAATGGCGTGCCAAATTGTCGGTGTGATTCGGTTTGCGCGACAGGTCGACGAACGTCGGAGTCGATATTCTCAGGGAAGCGAGGTACGTCGTTCTTCGCGGGTCATCGCCAACGTGAGAAGCGAGACATGTCACCTGGCGAACACCTTATATATATATGTATAT
>JAPYZC010005298.1:0-13091 GCA_030522665.1 Ichneumoninae sp. A BG-2022a | reverse complement strand
GAATGGACAAATTCAAATCGTGCAGTGTCCCACATGTGCCCGTACACTTCGCCGGGAAGCCTCGGCGGTTTTTTTTATATACTTGAAACAAACCGTTCTCGAGAAAGGGAGCGAGAGAGAAGCGTCGAATGGGGGGGGGGGGGGGGCATCGTGATAAAATGGGGAGCGCGCCCGGCGGTTACGAGGTCGTGATCGTGCGGGGGTTGAACGAAATGTCGTGAGGGGTTGGTAACGAGAGAGAGCCCGTGATCGGCTGCTGCTACAATCCTGATGTCCCCGCGCGTACCGAATCGACCACGTACACACCCGGACGGACAGACACTCGCGCGGGGAGAGGATGTATCGATTGTGATCGAAGCACGCGCGCTCCCGGAATTCGATACATATCGATGAAATGCCCTGGCGCTCTGTGTACGACTGCATGATCGGGCTTTCTCTCGATATATCTCTGTCCCCGAAGCCGAATCCCGATCGCCCATGTGCGGTGCATGGCGGTACCGCAGCGGCTGCGGTCGTCGTGGATATAGAAGCGAAACGGATCCGGGGGCGCGCGGAGCGGGGCGAAATGGACCAGCCGACTGATTCGGTGAGTTTCATCGATTTATAAAACGGAGCGCAACATGTTTTTTTTATCAAGATACGGAATGAATTCGTCACACTCGTGTAGAGCTTTAATGTGAAGAACGTGAAGAAATTAAATTAATAAATATATATACAGTAGAATCCCGATTAACCGGGAAGCGGATTAAGCGTGTGTCTTCTGAGATTTTTTATTTTTATTATTTTTATTTTTGGAGCAAACTAGAGTCACTGAGTACTTAAAGCAAATATTAGCTTAGTATTAATGAAAACAAAATTCAAAGCTTGACATTTTAGTTCACACTATTTAACAATTAAGTGCAAGTTGTACCAACTGTCATTGTAACTAGTCAAAATAAAGTAATATCATTAGCCAATTATTGACTTATCTACTTTCGTTCTCTAATTCGGATTAACCGAGCTTTCGATTATCCGGGAACTCTTCGGTCCCGAGCATACCGGTTAATCGGGGTTCTACTGTATACATATGTAAAACAAAAAAGACTATTCGATAATTGTAGAATAAAATAAAATGCATTTTTGTTCTGAGAAAATTCGTCAATAATTGAAAGGCTGGCCTTTGAACTATCTTCTTCGGCAAGATATTGATTCTTGAATGACGAGATAATATAGGACGGGCTGAGTGTCGATTCGCGGACTCTCCCTTCGAGAGAGGGAATTTTCATTATTCCGTAATGATGTTCGATCGGCCGAATTTTTTTTTGCGAATATCAGGGGCGAGCGGATAGTTGGAGAGTTTCGTTTATTTCGGAACCGGTCCATTTCGCCCCGCTCTCTCCAGAGTGGGAGGGGGGGGGGGGGGGTGAGCGCGCGAGGATCGCCCGAGTTATCGGGTGCGGGGCGAAGGTCGAGCCTAGCCACGACCGATAACACGAAACACCCTCCCAACCCTCCGTCGCTGTATATTCATCTCACTATCTGGGCGCATCTGCGCTTCTGCGTTCACGCCCTAACGTACCACATACGATAGTCCGATCGCAATCAAAGTGCGCGTCGCGATTCATCGCCGCTGCGGTCCACCGGACGAGACGCATTTGTGTGTTTAAAAATGTTTGTTTTATTTATTCTGTGAAAAAAACAGCACGCCGATCTTGATATCGCTTTTGTTCATTGGGATAAAAATAGTGACGGAGTATCGACATCGAAATACAACGGTATCGATTAACGGAGCGAACGCTGGAAGGGGGCAGAGCGAGGTGGAATTAATTGCACGAGGTAAACGATGAAATTAAAAAAAATAAAAAATAAAAACAAACATAACGAAGCAAAACAAAAATCAGAGAAAATGCCCCGGTAGCACTGATGGAGCTTAACGCGCCGGAAATTACACGCATCTTTAAAAGAATTTTAGTGCCCGACTTCCCGGGCTCTTTCGACGAATGCGAGGGAGAATACGAGGTTGAAACTCTAAATTTGTCCTGGACGACCGCGAGGTGGAGGAAGTAAAACGAAAAAAAAAAAAATTATCCGCCAAGTCGCGAGGCCGGAAAGCAATTGCGAGTGTATATATATGTATATTATATATATGTGTGTGTGTGTGTGTACGGTGAACGCACGGGCGTGTATGAAACATTTGGGAGACCTCGTCGCTTCGCCGTTAAAGCGAATCCGCTTAAGTGCGAGAGGCCCACGCGTTTTCTCTCTGCCGCGCAATGTCGAGATTTATCGACGCAACAAAAAGCCATTCGAGATTCGAGAATGAGAGAGAGGGAAAGATCGCTATCCGTGCGCCCCTCGGATCTCTCGCCCGTTCCGTTGAAACACGAGGGTCGACCGAGAGCGGCCAGCGCCGATGGGGAACCAAGTGGGGTTAATTCGAGGGTTCCAGGAGGCATCGATTAGATAAACGACCGCTAGGACTCGTCGACCGAACAAAATCGCCGAAAGTCCCGTCGTCGAACGCCGGCCATATTTATAACTTTTTCGTCTCAAAACTTATTCTCCCCTCCCCCAATTAATAATAATAATAATAATAATAATAATAATAATAATAATAATAATAATAATAATAATAATAATAATAATAATAATAATAATAATAATAATAATAACGAAACCTTGTATTCAGGTGTCGTCTTTTTTTTTGTGCCTTATCGTTTCAATCTTGCATCGTTCAATCGAGGGAGACTCGCACGGGCCGAAATTGTAATTCGAATCCCGGAAGAAGCCGAGATCTTCCGGACCACCCGATCGAAGTGGTTTGGCTGAGATATCTCGAGTCGTCCGGGAAAGCGATCCGGGGAATTGTCGGAGAGAGCCGGAAATCCGAGGGGTTGCAGGGAGGAAAAAAGGTCACGAGTGACTCTTCCGATAAGCTCGAACGGAGCTCGGACACGCGAGGGAAAGAGAAACCCCGGACGACGGATTTTCGTAGAAAGCGACAAAAAAAAAGAAGAAAATTGTACGGAGTGCAATTCTTCTACTTCATACGAAATTTCGTTTAATATATTTTACAAAAAAAAATAAAAATAAAAAATAACGCTGCTTTACCACTAGTATTTTCTTTAGCTGCCAAACAAGACCTTTGAGTATCTTGTCGCAAAAGTTCGAACGTTTCCCTCCCCACTAACATAATCGAGAAAACTAAATTTTTCACAAAAAATATAAAAACCCTCCCTCAAGTGGTCCACATTGCCCCGTTCCTCGCCCCGCCCCGCGCTTTATAATCCGACACACCGCTGGGTGTTTTTCAAAAACAATGTCAACGCCAAACACCGGAGACGCTTCACTCGCGGCGTTTGCATTTTAAACGAGTGAATCGCTACTCTCGGCCCACCCCGTTGACGGTAGGAAAGAGCATACAATGGCGGCCCCGCGCCGTCGTCCGCGCCTAGCCGAATCGGATTAAAAAAATTCCGCGTTTATGGACCGAGTGCGAGTGCGAGAGGAAGGGAGAGCGAGCGAGCGAGAGGGAGCCGAGAGAGGAAAGGGATATTGCCGCCTGGCGGTGCTGTTACACCCTCCCTCGTAGTTCCTGGCGCCGGTGTTTCGTTCACTCTCGCTTCTCGTCCGTAACGGTACGAGACGCGCGGTAGCGCGGCGGTATTCCCACCGTATACCTATACCCGAGGGTAGTTCGGCGTACAAACTGCGCGAGCTTTAGTTACGGGCGGGGGGTGGCGGAGGGGTAGTGGTGGATGGTACCTTATAGTATACACACTGCCTCCGTAGCGGTGGCGCGGCGCTCGGACGCGGGATGTGTGTTTTCCGTGCCCGCTGCACCGTTACCGTGGCGCACAGGCGGCGAGAGTCCCGTCGCGACAGCGGAAGGGGTTTGTCCCGTCGGCGATATAAATTCATTTCGCTTTCCCGCGCCCCCCGGCCCCCCCCCCCCCCCCCCCACCCCCGCCGCTTCCAACCCCTCGGGTCGGAAGCGGGGGCGACGCCCGCACACGTCCCGGAGACCTAAGTTAATCGCGACGAATTTCGATCGTTCCCGTTTCACCGGGCGCGGTATTCCGTGGCCTCGCCTTTGCATTTTCACGCGCGGACGCGACAAAGCCTCCCGGGTGGAAACGGTGCCGCCGATGAAGGCCGATACCGGATGAACATTTTATTGAGCCCTCTCCGCGGAGAATACTCTGGATGGTGGAATCGCTCGGTACGGTGAGATCGGAGAGCGGGGTGGTGGTAGAATTTAACGCCATGACCGGGAGGGGACTTTGAAGGAATGGTCGTGGCTGATGATTTGCACTGTAAAAAAATTCTTTTTGAAAATTCATAAATGCACTGTAAAAAAATAGGTTGAAAATTGCTGAACGGTATTTTTTACATAAATGGAAGCTTTTACATAAACGGTTTGTGAAAATTCAAACACATGTACTTTGCAATTTTACAGTAAAATTTCTATTTTTAATAAATGTATTTGTAAATTTCAGCCAAAAGATTTGTAATTTTAGTATGTGGTATTTTTATTTTACAAAAAAAGTACATTAATGTTCAATTAATGTAAGTAATGTTAGCAAATTTCAAGTTCCAGTACATAAAATTTACAATTTATTTTTACAGTGTATATATGAAGATTTAGGCATATACAGTGTATGAAATTTCGTTGCCACGTATGTAAGAATATTGCGTTACTGGTATATTAAAAACGATATTATTTGTATAATATTTGTAATAACAACATAATTTTCATATACGTATGTCTTAAAGTTCGATGCCATCACCGGTCATTTTAATGCACAGGTATTGCATTTAAGATTAAATTATTAAAATTCAAATGCAATGTATATGAATTCTAATTTCATATACCTAGATTGTGTATTTCATGCAACTTTGTATATTAAACGTGTTATAAATCTCATAACATTTTTTACAGTGTGACGGCTGGTCCAAATTTGAATGATGGCAAAATATGCACTGAGAAAAAAGGATGGTATTTCCTACTATAACGAATAGTTCCCGGAGGGGACGTCTATATAGATAGTTTGTGATAGTATATATTCAATTGATTTAATTGAATTGAATTGAATTGATTTGATAGTATATATTGATTGATTTAAACTATAATCATAGTTACAACTATAATTTTTGGTCATTGTCGTAACTGTAAAATATAGACGTCCCCCCTGGGAACTATTGACTATGTAAGCTTTTCTCAGTGTGGTGATAACTGGAATTCAGGGCCGGTTTAGTAAATTACCAAGTGAGAGCGCTAACGACTACGCTACCGTCGCCTACACTTTTCATTAACTCGAGTTGTCCGCACATGTGCGATGCTGGATCGTCACATCACCGCGAATTCGACGACCATCCAAAAATACCTTTGCCACTTTCCCGCGACTTCGATCCAGGCCCGTCGGGCCGGAAGCCTCGTTCAATGGGAAGTTGGGTATCTCAATCAGTCGATTAGCAGCAGCGTCGGCGGCGTTAGGTTCTCACGTTGCCGAATCCTTGTTTTTCCGTGAAGCTGAGAAGACCAACAGGCGGGAGAGGCCGAACGAGCGGTCGCAGGTATAGGGAGTGAGAGGCGGAGGCGTGTGATTGGGTTAGTTTTGGTTTGTTGGGATCGAGGCTGGAAACCGAGTCGAGCAAGCCCGGCCACCCAGTAGCCATTTAGATAAACGACCGGGGCCCTGTTGAGTGCCGGGCGCGGGATGCCACCGGCCGCAGAGAGAAATAGATGTGCGCGCGTATAGACATCGCGAGCCGGGACGGGAGGATACACAGTGATACAGTTGTATTTCGCACAGGTGTGGGTGAGTTATACCCGACATTCGGTTGAAAGAGGAGAGAGCAGCGGTAGAGGGGGAGAGGGGGGAGAGGGAAAGAGGAGAGACTCGGGAGGATACGGGATGAGGGATGAGACCGAGGGAGATGGGAGAGGAAGACTGAGAGACGCGCTTTGCGCCGGAGTGGAGATAAAAAGTGTTTGGTCTCTGGTGACAGAACAAAGAGGCTCTTGGCGGGTATCGGGGGATCAGCGGGAAGGACCGCGGGCGGACGGCGTCCTCGATGGTTTTATTTGAAGAAACCTCGAGAGAGATAGAGCCCGACATCGATCATCCGCGAGGATCGATGATCCCTCGGTCCTCAAAGTGGCCCCCGCGATGAGAGATTCCTCGGGATTCGGTTTCTTCTAGGACATCAAGAGGAACAGATGTCGGGGGACGGAGCTTTCGCTCCGAGAGCCACTTTGGCACCCTTCGTACACGACCCTCAATCGATTCACTCGCGGATGCAACTCATCGCCTAATCGCCCGGGCAATTCGACGGCGGACTCTGTGGTCGGTTCGATTGCGAGGCTCCTTTTGATCCTGTTGCGACGAAAGATTGGTCCGTAGGGTTGGGTTGCCATTTCGAGGACAACGTCGGCCCAATCGATTCCTACAATGGTTCTCAAGCTCGTCTGCGTAAGGTAAACGGTCCGGACACCCAAGTGCGACTGGACCATGAGTGTGTGCCAATGACAACAACCCTCTAGCCACGACGGCGTAAAATCGGAGGAGCAAACAAGCACATCCGAAAGCACTCCTATCGGCCGCTCGCCGAGCGGCGACAAAGTCGGCTGTGCCGAAGGTACCCCCGTCAGAAACAGGTCCCCTTCACCTCAGACACCTTCGGGTAATTTCAATAGCCGTTCGAAAGCTCTTGAAACTCCATTGGCTCTCCGAATTCCCCCCCCAAATACTGACTTTGCGGGACTCGGGAACATCTCTATCGTCCAAGAAACCGGCGGAGCTCCGCGTCGAGGAGGGTGCGCTAAGATTATCTCCGCTGACTCCGAAGCTCCGGAACAAGCCCCCACTTTAATCGCGGCTATAATCTAACCGCCGTACACATGCGTTCCCCGGAATGCATTATGCCTCTCCATTATCGCGGTTTCCTCTCCTACGACTATTTCGGGCTGATGACTCCTCTCTTGCGGGGAGTCGCGTGGATCGGCGTTCGATCAAGGAAACTCCGAAACCGGTGAAACTCGTCTGGAGACGATGTTCGGGTCCGGGACGGAACTCGTCCCACTCGTCATCCGACCGCCTCGTGGCAAAGTGGCTCTCGGCCGAGCCTCCCTTCTTCACGCGGGCTGGAAGCTCTCTCGCCGCGGCGCTTCGGGGTCGCGCTCGAATCGATACGGGAGAGCGAATCGAGTCGAGAGAGGGTCGCGCACAAGGGTAGATACCCTATATACATCCGTGCCGACAGTACATACATGCACGTAGTTAACCTATGTAGTGCGGTAGGCGCGCGAAGCGAGCCCCGTGACCGGAAGCCGATCATTCTGGTGGCGGGCCAGGAAGGGGGGCGGGGGGGGGCGGAGCGGTGGGGCAGCTAAAAGCGAACGGTACCGAAAGCCACGTCCGGTCGAACGGGTTGGTTACAACGATCCGCCGGAAAAGTGGAACGGTCTTTTCATCCGCAATGCCGACACATATCGTCGTTCGTTTCGCTACGGCCGATCGTATCTCCGACGAGAGCCACTCGAGCGAAGCGCCGAGTGCGCGACGGAATCGCGATATCCTCAAAGAGCCGGCATGAAATCCACTGCAGGGTCCATGACGGCGAGAGGCCAAACCGAATAAATTATTACGAGCTCCGACCGGTTGATGCCCCGGCAGTGCAGACCGCGGATGACTGAAGTGTCGGGGGGGATACGAGGAGTCCGGCATCCTTTTGGATCTTCGGTCAGCTCCTAAATGCCTCTCGTGAGAGGATGAGACGAGAGAGAGGAAGGAGCGGAGAGGCTCGGAGGGGCCTCGCCGGCTGTGCCTTCGCGGTACGAAGATTCGTATCTGAGCGAGAGTCTCGGGGCACGGTGAGCGAGGGAGACGGTGAAAGAGCGGTAGGGAGTATCGATATAGCTCCGCGAGAAGAGTCGCTTCGAACGGGACCCCTAAGCCCGAAGCGGGACGGGATCCCGACAATAGTTATCCGGGGATGAATCGCGCGAGCCGTTTCGTTCGGGTCGCGGTGGGTTCTCGCCTCGCCGGCCTCGGGATGGCCTGCCCTGGCGAGGAAAGCTACACCGGCGCGACAATACTTCGGCATCCTCGCGGAGATGCTTAGCGCGCGATGCTAGTTCGTAGGCGGTCCTCGGGCTGCAGGTTCCCTACCGCCTGCGGGAGATTGTAAGAAACGAGGAGAGCGCGGAAGAGAGAAATAAAGAGAGCCCGAGCCGCGGGGATCGAGCGAGGGCAACGGAGCGAGGAACCGGGGGCTTCGTGGGAGAGGAGATCGACGGGAGGAAGGAGGACGGCGATGAGGAAGACGGGGCGAGCGGCAGCGCGAGAAAAGCCGCCGGTGGAAGAGATATAGAAGAGACCGAGAGTGAGGAGGCATAGAAAAAGCGACGGTGGAGTGGGCGTCGGGAGCCACGAGAGTTCCGCCGGGTTTCGCCGTACACTCGCCGTCCCGCTCCCTGGAAAGGGGGCGAAGAACGAGCGAGACGGAAGAGGCGCGCGGCGAACGGCGGAGCGAGGAAGCGAGGGCATGGAGATCGTTCCGGGGGAGTTCGCGGGTTCGCGAGAGAACGCGGGAGTGGGAGCCGTCGGAGAAGGACGGCGAGTGAGAGCGGAGGGTGGAGAACCAGACGATCGGAGAGAGTATGCTGGTGTGAGAGTCGCGCCGGTGCTCTCGCGGTAGCGGCGGAGCGAGAGGTTCGATGCCGAGAGTCGGAGCGAGATGAGAGGCACCGGCAGCGGGTCCCGTGCAGTGGTGACGGCGGTTCCCGGTCCAGGGATGGAACGACGGGGGGCGAGGAGAGGGGCGGGGGCCAAGGGAATCTCCGGAGATTCCACGCATGGAGAGTCGTGGAACGGCCCAGACCAGACCGCCAGGCTTGTTGGTTGCACGGAAGGCAGCTGCCAGCCGGCTTACCACCGCCACCAGCACCCGCCATGCAGTACGCCACGCTGATCCGGCTCCTACGTTTCTACGTGCACGGTATTATGCCGGGGAAGCGAGAGAGAGACGGAGAGCATGGAGAGGGGGGAAATATCCGAGGATCCCCCGAAGCTGCTGAAGAAGCTCGAGGGAAATGAGAAACGGAGCGAAAGAGAGACGGTGAACCGCGTCCCGTAAAGATCCCGAGAAGCGTTGAAAAGTCTCCGAACGTCCGGAGCAAAAGAGAGTTTTTGTGGGGAGAGAGGGGGGAAAAGTTTTTGCCTCATTTTCACAGCACCGGCGCCAGGTCGCGATGACCGTGTCCATCAAGAATCGTCACCTGAGCACCGATGGGCGATGGAGGCGTTCGAGGTTCTTTGATGCATTAACGCCAACATCGCGATGGAGGCTTCCGGATCTGAACACGGGATCAAGGGGGATTGATGGGTCGTTTGTCCCGGAGGCTCAGGGCACTTTGCGCAGGTAGGATGGGCTCGTCGCATTGTGCGGGTCTGTCCAGAATGTCCGGTAATTCTCGAATCGCTGGAAGCCTCCGGACGCTCGGAGATAACGGAGTCACCGAGAATATCACTTGAGCCGCATCAGCACCGATGAACGTGAGAGGTTCGAGGCTTTCATGGAATCTTCGGATCCGACCATTACCGCCGGTAACCGTAAGGGATAACGACCAATGCCGACGCTCCGGACCACCGTTGGGTATGGTCGCTGGCTGCTCCGTGTCCCTCAGAAATTCGACCACGCACGGTTGCCAATGGTAGCGGTACAGCGACCCGCGATCCTTCGATCCTCCCGTGAAACCGAGGAGCTTCTCCGAAGGAATCTCGAAAATTCGATACTCGCAGTAATCCCCAGCCTGCGCCCAGTCCCAGATCCTTGGGAGTCTCCGAGGCGCTGCAGACGAGGGCTCAGCTGCATCGAGAAAACGAGGGGTGTGGGTTGCGCTGCTGAATTTTTGGCTGTGCCCGTTTCACGTCTGTTTCGACGAAACATTAATTAATTTTAAAAAAAGATCACTTTTTTTACGTTGTTCCTGGATAGCAGCATTTCATTGGGAAAGGAAAAGGTGCGTTCTAGAATGCAGATATGCTCAGCTACGTGTTCTTTTATTTATGACATTGCACCCAGAAAAAAAAGTTATTTGACGGCCACCGTTTATTAAGATTAAGTTAAATATTTATTTGAATTGAATAGATATTTATTTAAATTAAGTAAATATTTACTTAAATGAGCTACCTCATACCTGACTACCTGATCTCATACTATTATTATATTATCTGAATTATTTTATGTAAAAGGGCTTGTCCCGTAAATAAATAAATAAATGAAATAAATATTTATTTAAATCAAATAAATATTTTACTTAATCTTAATAAACGTTGGCCGTCAAATAATTTTTTTTTGGGTGTGCTGGTAGCTGTTTTAATTACCAACGATACATCCGATTCTCACGATGCTCCGATCTGTTATCAAAAGAACGCTTATAAGAGCACACCCGTGTAAAAAATAAAACCCTAAACTGAGAGCAGACTGGAATATAAGAACGCGCCCAAAGTGTCCGGCGTGACACCCAATTAAAGCGCAACTGACTGAAATTTTGACAGATTCGTTGAGGGGTGAAAATTTGATATTCCGACACGAGCGAAAACGGTGCGTCGAGCGTATCGGGAGATTCGAATGACCAAACCTAGCTTTTCAATAACACGATAAAGCCGATCGGAATGACCCGACGGTAGCCGAGTAACGTGACCATTCAAATAGAACCATCCTCCTGAATCAAATCAGTACAAAACCAAAAGCCAATCCGTTCGTCAGGGCCTTTAACGCGCTAAAGCGTCGAACATTCCCCGAGGATCGCGTTCACCTCTCGCATTCTATCCCGCTCTTCCATAAATTTTTTTTTATTCTCTCCCTCTCTCCCTGAACTCTCGCGTCGCTTTGCGATGAGGATGAGTAGTGTATAGCGCGCAAAAAGGCTTCCATTGTGAAAGGGCGAGCGGCTCGCGTTTTCACCCAACGCTCGTCCGTTCGCCAATTCGCCTATCCATTCGGGGGATGGATGAGAGAGCTCTGCGCTGACTCTGATGCCGTCGGAACGAAGCAAAAGCACGAGGCCCGCCAGCGAGCAGATAGAGGAAATTCTCCCCCCCCCCCCCCCCCGTGTCTCTCTCCACCTCGCGCGGAGCTGACGAAAGGGAGAGACAGAAGAGGCGAAGAGGAGGAAGGTACGAGTCAGTGATCCGCAGTCAACACGAACACACGCGCTCGGTGAATCCCTCCCACTGGATTCTCTCTCGACTGTCGAAAAACAGAGATGGAAAAAGAACAGATAGGGAAAGCCGATGGGCGGCAAGGCACCCCGACCGTACGTCTGTCCGTCTGTCTGTCTCTCCGCCGGGAGCCCCGGTGCGCGTTCGGCGTGTCGGATTTCTGTTTGCTTTGCCGCGTCACGCATCGAGCCGCGCCCATTTGGATTTAGCGCGGGTCTCTCGGTTCCCTGTTTGCGCGCCCGTTCTATATCGTCGACTCTCGCGTCTCCCGGTCTCGTATTCCCGGCGCGAAAGCGACAGGGCCGGCCGAGCCGAGGGTACGACCGAGAAACTCCGGGCTAACGTGTCCCGGTCGAGTTGTCGGGACGTCCCGTGCACGAGGGAAAGGGGGATGAACGAGCGGAATCGAGGGCCGGGGGAAAAATATGCGGAGACTCCAGCCCAGCCGGGTCGGGACTTTTACCCTCGGAACGCTATGATATTTCGGGGATTCCGTTTTTTTTTCGCTCCCGATCGACGATCCACCCTGCAAAGCGTCCTTTAACGATGGAACAAAGCTCACTTTTCGCGAATCGCTGCCTCGACCACCGGTCAAAGGCTCAGAGGCGCTCCCGAAGACCGTGCTGATTACCTTTCACTGAGAAAAAGAATAATGTTTCCTGCCATAACGAATAGTTCCCAAGGGGAACGTCTATGTAGATAGTTACTGATACACAGTAAAAAATAATTTGGTAAAATCGGAATGCGAAATTTCGTAAAAAAATGTTGTTAAATAAGTGACAAACTCGTTTGTCACTCATTTAAATATACGAACACAGTAAAAAATAATTTGGTAAAATCGGAATGCGAAATTTCGTAAAAAAATGTTGTCAAATAAGTGACAAACTCGTTTGTCACTCATTTAAATATACGAACCTGCCCTTTCATTTCCCGTGTCATTGATAATTTTAGGTTGTACTGTCGCTCGACAAAATAGAAAATGAACAAATAAAAAATTGTGGACGTTTGTGGACAATAGGGGAGAGCGGGGCAAAACGGGATAATGAGACAAAACGCAATTATCCAATAACTTTGAGATGATAGCGATGGTGGTACGTGGGACAAAACGTGTGTGAATATCCAGACGTATCGTTGGGACAAAATGCGGCATCGAAAAATGATTGGAAAATTGAGTTTTGCCCTCACAATCCCGTTTTGCCCCGCTGTGCCATTTTGCCCCGGTCTCCCCTAAGTTGTTGTAAAAAGTACAAACTTTTTTTACTGTGTAGTATACATTCAATTACTTTGAACTATAATTATGGTTGCAACCGTGATTTTTTGTCATTGTCATAACCATAAAATGCAGACGTTCCACTCGGGAACTATTTTTTATAGTAATAAGTCAGAATCGCTTTAACTAT
Source organism: Ichneumoninae sp. A BG-2022a (assembly GCA_030522665.1). Taxonomy (NCBI): domain Eukaryota; kingdom Metazoa; phylum Arthropoda; class Insecta; order Hymenoptera; family Ichneumonidae; species Ichneumoninae sp. A BG-2022a. The sequence goes on along the minus strand of JAPYZC010005298.1, from coordinate 481 downwards.
TTAATTTTTAACCGATCACTTTGGTCTCGTGATTAGAGTACTAGCCTCGAGAACAAAGTATCGGGAGGTCTCAGGTTCGAATCCCGGTGCCGTAGTCTTGCTGGCAGAAAAATATTGTGACGCGACGTAACTCCTGGCATCAGTCGTGCGATATACGATATATATGTCAGTAGACGTCCAATGTTTACAGCCAGCAATCGACGTGACGTAGCTCCGGCGCCGTGAAGCGAACCCAGTAGACCGACTGTTACTGACATCCAAAAGTGCAGTTAACGTTCGCTCACATTGCGTTACCCCCAAAGTGATACGGTTCCCACTAAAGGAAAAATAGTAGGTCCCCTCGCTAATAACCATAGCAGTTGATGCGACGTTAAATAATAACAAATAGAAACATATTTAATTTTTTCTCAGTATTCGATCGCGCTCGTCCGAGACCTCAGGATCAGGACTAGCATACGTGTGTCGGGAAAAAAAAAAAAAA
>JAPYZC010005297.1:0-12677 GCA_030522665.1 Ichneumoninae sp. A BG-2022a | reverse complement strand
TTTCCATGTAAAAAACAAGAAAAATCAAAATAAAGATAAAAATCTGAAAAAATTCATACGTATTCCGAAAAATGAACGAATCATTTTCATTAAAAAAAAGTTGAGTTTTCGCATATTTTGATGAACAATTTTTTTTCAACAGTTTGTTAATAACATTTTGAAATTATTATTATGCAAAATGAATCTTTTCAGTGCCTATAATAAGTATGCATTTTTTCAGATTTTTATAACATTCGGAAGTGTTTCCAATTCTTGCCCTAATTTCTCGAATTTAGGCAAAATGAACACCACTCGCTCCAACCTCCTTAAAGACGTCGGTGAGATTATAGGTAACTAGCAGGTTGCCTATCGAATTTAGAAACCGGAAATTAATTTCCGGAGATTTACCGGAAGTACATCACTGCAGATTTGAAAATCTAATTTTTCGACCGGAAGTTATGTATATTTCGGTATGGCCGCACTTCCGGTCGACAAAATGAGATTTTCAAACCAAAAGTGACGTATTTCCAGTATAACGTCACTTGCGGTTGAAAAATAAGCTTGCTCGATCAGAAAAGGCGTATTTTGGTATGACGTCACTTCCGGAAAAAATTAATTTCCTGGACCGGAGGTGACGTATTTCTGGTCGAAAAATGAGTTTTCTGCACCGGAAGTGACCCATTTCCGGTCGAGAAGTGATTTTTTTTAACCGGAAGTGACGCATTTCCGGTCGAAAAATGAGTTTTCTGGACCGGAAGTGACGCATTTCCGGTGGAAAAATGAGTTTTCTGGACCAGAAGTGACGAATTTCCGGTCGAAAAGTGATTTCTACTTTGCTCACGACGATGGTACACAGTGCTATTATACACCGCATTATTGTGTACAATTCACAGAGATGCACCGAATAGTACAAGAATAGTACAATAGGGGAATAGTTATCAGGACCTTCGAGGATAGAGAATCTTAGGTCCTCTAAGGAGATTCTTTGGATTCTTGAAAAATCGTACAGACATACAAATAAACAAACAACTTTCCAAAATATTTTACAAGACAATTTGATTTACTCGCAATTTGTTTGCAGGAATAATATTCTACGTTTGCGAAAGATCGCGAAAGAAGCCTGTGGACGAGGAGGACACCAAGTTGGGCAGGTGAGATTCAACTTTCCTCACATTCCTCTCGATATACTGTACGCAGCTCTCTAACACGAATTCCCCCACACTTGAGAAATTTCTCTTTTCTTCATTGATATTTATTCTTAACAGAAAAAAAGTAAACATGCCATACTCTATACGACTCACATTCTTCACACACACTCTCTTTACACCACTTATACTATCGTATACATTGTGCTTTGGCAAGTCTGGCGCTATCATGTCATTGAATTTTTGGCAACGTTCATATTTCTTATGTATACGTGTTGATGGAAGAACAACAAAAAAAAATCAATCATTGAGTTAATACTTATCGTTTGATTCATCACGGTGATTGATCATTTTCATATTATTTTTCTGTCTCTCTGAATCGACTGTTTTTTAATTATCGACGGCGCTGTCGCCTGACTTTCGATATTCAAAATCGACACGATAACTTTCGTGTAATTATTTTTTTTACGCATTACGAACCGACTTATGAGCAGAAAAAAATGTATGTCCATTTTCCTCACTCGGTACAGGCGGAAAATAATACATTACGATACTAGTGCGAAAAACCTTTTTATTACACTCGGTGCGAAAATGGCAATTTTACGCACGTTTCACGTGCATAAAATCCTCATTTTCACACCTTGTGAAGTAAAATTTGATACGTTACTCATGCGAATAACCTTTTCTGAACTCGTGTGATTCCAGCGTTCTTCAGAAAACGTTTTATCGAACTAGTATCGTACAACATTTTATTTCACAAGGTGTGAAAGTGAGGGTTTTTCCCATTTTTGAGGGGAACCGACATTTTCCCCACCGTATGAAATAAAAACTTTTAGCACAGTCGAACCACCGACGTCGTTGTGCAGATTTTGAATGTCGAAGTTAACTCAGTCCAGCGTGAAATAAAATAATAATAATAATAATAATATAAATAATAATAATACGTAAAGTAAACAACAGTGAGTGTGTGCTGTGAATTTAGAGTACAGTTGAATCACTTCATTATTCTCTCATCTCATATCCCCATCGTATATTTTCTTGTCTTTTTTCTGACCGTTATAGTCTTTACGGTTGGCGGTTCCCATTGCCTTATTGCGATCAAAAAATGGCCAATGTCGCGGGTGTCACGGCCATTCAAGACTCGGGTAGTGGAAAGAATACCATTAAATTGGTCAAGCATACCGCCATGTAAGGGATCACTTGGATTTTTTTTTATATTACTGAGAAAAGCTAATGAAAAAGTATGAGCATGGCTCCGATCGCTGAATTTAACAATGACATGGCTTTCCACTTGGCATGATTTTTTTCTCTTTCATCACAACAACTTTTTTTCTTGTGTTTTTTTTTTTTATTTACTCGACTCGACTATGTTTTTTTTCGTTTCCTTTGGTTTACTCCCCTGTCTGTCCGGAGGGTGGAATTAATTACACCCTCGTGTCCTCTGTTTCTCCTCTTTTTTTCGTCGTGCCCCTCTGGGCGTTCGGTCGTCTGTCACCGCGTCCCCGCGGGACCTCGAGTTTCGATAGTAAATCGAGTCCACAACTCGAACCGCTCGGAAAAAGCTGGAGGGTGGACAAAAAAAATGAAGAAAAAAAAATGAAATTATCCATTATTCATTAATAATAGTGCAAGAGCATGGAAGAAAAAAAAAATATTGAGATAGGCCCCGTCGATTTTATGTTTTCGCCTTCTGTGTGCCGCCAACCATCCGAGCGCATTAATAATTCACAGGATTTCATTTTATTATTTTCTTCGTGATCTCATAGTCATCCGTCACGCATTATACTTTGGTTTTCTTTTTTTTATTTCGAATCGATCAATTCGCATACGTATCGAATCGTCGTATTTTGTTTATAATACACTATTTAAAAAAATTGTGGATTTAATGTACCAGACTGGAGGTTTTTATGCAAAAACTGGTATATCAAATTTAATGTAGAATGTGATGTAAAATTAAGATCACTTTACAGTACAATTAAAGTAAATTATGAAAAGTAAAGTATTTTTAAGTTTTGAAAATACTGTATATTCATTTTTCATCACAATTGTACATGAAATTTAATATAACGGAGTATGCATAAAAACTTGCGGTACCAGTACATTCAATTTTATAAAACTTTTTTTTGCAGTCTACGTATAATTATCGTATTTTGTTTACACTGTAAAAAAAATTGTAAATTTAATATAGCGGACTGGAAGTTTTTATGCAAAAACTGGTACAGGAAATTCAATATACAATTATGATGAAGTATCAAAGTACTTTTTCATTGAAATTAAAGTAAATTATGAAAATTAAAGTACTTTCATAGTAAAATTAAAGTAAATTATTAAAAATACAGTATTGCGAATGTTTTTAACTGAACACTGAACATAATTTTCCATCGCAATTGTACATTAAATTTAATATACCAGTTTTTGCATAAAAACTTCCAGTCCGCTACATTAAATTTCATAAAATTTTTTTTTACAGCGTACAATACGTGAAATGACCGTATTTTTGTTCACAAAACGTATAATCATCGTACGCTTGAAGCTTTGGCCATGCTGCATGAACTCACACTCGTACCCACGACGAAGAATAATCACTGTAAACACTCCGATGCTTGCGCATCGTGTTCACTTTTTTCTCGATGTTTTTTGTTCTTTTTATTGTCCAGATGAGATTTTCACATTAGGCCTCGCGCAGACCGAAGCGTCAAAATCACGTCTTTTTTTATTCGAAAAAAGAATGTAGGCATGCGTCACCTAGTAATTCTCGATGTTCTCGTAACGATTAATAACTCGTGGTTTTAGTTTGATTAAAAAATAATAATAATAATTGCATTACGTGAAATTTAATCGCACGTTGATCGTGCTTATTTCTTTAATCCTAAGAGAAAAGAAATGTTATCGTTAATGTGTTTGAGACCTGGTGATAAATACTGACACTTGTGTTTTTTTTCTTTCTACTTTATAGAGAAGAGAAGGAACCGCTGAAGGAAGAAAAGAAGATAACACCGATAATCGATTCCGGCCTGAGGCGCGAGACTTCGATCACATTCGACGGCAAGAGATCCGTATCGAAGACCGGATTCGTCGGCAAGGACTCGGCCGTCTAGATATTCTTCCGGCGTACTAGATTGTAAATTCTCTCCCGTGGCCGTGAACAAAAGAAAAACAGAAAAGAAACCATTGAGCAATTCAGGCCACCAAGTTCTCGGAAATCGAAGAAACCGCGACTCTCCATAACGTCCATGTTCTCGATAAAAAAAAATCACAGAAATCAAAAGAAGAATATTAATAGCGCATGTTTCTCGATTTTTTTTGCTTCGAGTCACGTGGACGTTAATATCGAATCGCCGAAAACTTTCGCCCCAGTCCGTACGGGACAAATGTGCACCTGCCAGGATAAAAGTTTAAGAAATTCACGAAGGACAGATATACGAAACGGAAAAAGGTTTAAAAAACAAAAATAATTTTTTTTCGAAAAGTTTTCAATTCGCAAAATTAGTCTCCGAGCGTGAAACGTCGAGACCGCGAAAGGACGAGGAAATCGTCGAAATGAAAAAGAAAGATGAATCGCTGAATAATAAATAACGCCGATACGATCGTTTGGTACAAATTTCAAAGGCTCACAGTAGCGTCGAGCGTAAGGTAAAAAAGCATAGAGTGTACAGGCAAAAGAAGGAAAGAAAAAAAAGAGAAGACAAATCGTTTATTCTACACGCACATAGTTTGCCTTCGTTTCCGTTGTTCCTTCTGAATTATCGATCTGATCGATCTTTTGGCCAAAAATCAAATTAAACGTTCCTTCTTCCCCCGTAGAGCTTAGCGATTTGCGCACCGTAGCAAAAAAAAAAAAGAAACGAAACCATGACAGAAAAGAGTAGATTGTACAAAAAAAAAAAAGACAAAAAAACGAAACGAACGAAAATGTGAAAACAATGACGTATATCGTAGGTGTATTCATCCGTCGGATTGCGAAACAATTAAATAGTGGTCACTTACGCTTCGAGAAAGCTTTTACAACCTCGTAGACAATCGCGGTTCTAGTACGCTGGATTTTTTCGTCCCGATGTTCCCCCGAAAATTCCCCCGCCTGTGTTCCCATAACTGCAAGATCGTGATTACAAAAAAGTTATCGAAAACAATTTAATCGAATTTGACGTAGATGAAAAAAAAAAATCGACAACTCTTTTCCGATCACCATCTTTCGCTTATCAAGGATAACCCGAGTGACGTTGATGTTGTGCGAGGGGTGGTGGATTTCTCGAGCCACGCGAGAAAAAAAGAACCCTCGGAGAAGCAAATTGGACGCGGCATTCGTGAAATCGCGCGATCGCTCTCCTGTCCCCCCTCCACCCCGTATGTATATAATCTATATATATATATAAATATACATATTTAAGATAATACTTTCGATTGCATCTCTTTCTTAATTGTCGCAAATATTTTCTATTGGAAATCCTCGCTTTTGAGTACGCGACGTTTACTCAAGTGCGAGGATCGTCAAATGAACGTTCGTCTCGTCCTTGTTGTTCGATTATATCATCGAAACACTCTGCCAATTGACACTTTTGTATCGATTTTTTTTTACTTTTTAAGACTGATTCATTTAAGACTCGAGCATACAAACGGATAATCGCATCCCTGCCCGCCGTTGTACATTGTACCGGCTCGCGAGTTTGCACTCGCTTGCCCGCCCTTTCGAATCGTTTCATTCGAGCTATGTTTTGCACGGACAACTTCACCAGTGAAAATCTAAAGAAAAAAAATATTCCCGTAATGAAAATATTTCATTTTTTGTCCTATCGAGCGTGTTGTATATTTACAACGTTTAAGCGAGCCATCGAGACTGCCGGAGGCGCATCGACGCGAAAAAAAGTAAAGAAAAATATGAGCGCAACTATGCGTCTTGCGATTGCAGCGATCTCGGTCGCTCACCTTGACATGAAAAAAAATCTCTCTAAATATACATGTATGTATAGCGTAATCGAGGAAGTAGATTTAAAAAAAGGAGGACGGAGGATGTTTTTTTTTCGTGTTGCGCGAGGAATCTTCCTCGGTGTTGTCAATGAAAAAAAAAAAATCTACAAGGAAAGAAAATCATGACTCGGAGACACACCGCAGCCTGCCAAAAGTAAATAATTACTAATTTTAATGAAGATTCCATACGCGATACGAAAATATCGTCCGCCGAACAATAGCGTAAGAGGGCTTATTGCAAAGAATGCAGTTTGAAGCAGAAAAAAAGAAAAAAAAACACAATGTGATAAGTTTTTGTAAATGCTTGTAAACGTTCTCACCTATGTCCCTGCCCCCGATACGTAATTTTAAGGAGTATTCGATCTTAGGCTTAGAACCAGTCCTAGTGAATAATTAAATAATTGAAAGAGGAGGAAGAGAAAAAAAAAAGAAAAAAAGTACATGGACGACGTGCACACGAGCGCGGATAACGCGTTTGCCTTGCCCCGAATCTATACTTGCGTGAATTTGCGATTGAAAGAAAAAAAAAGAATAATCTTGGAAAAACTACGAAAAAAAAAATGTAACTATGCGGAAACGAAAAACGATGTGCGAATCTTGTAACGAGCATCGTAACGATCGTGTCTTTTCGTTGGGAGTGAGAGAACGATTGGAGAAAAGATTGTTTTTTTTTCGAAAGCACGACGAAAAGGCACGATCGACGATTGATCGACGAATCGATCACCCGCGAACGCTTTTTCCGCGCGGGTAGCTTTTTTACGTAAAATGTGACAAGAAGTTTTGCCAAATAATAATAGTACTTATTAGCAAAGTAAGCCGAGACAAAAACTAATCGTTATATGAGAAACTTAGCCGTGAACCTCGGGCTGTTTCGATTTACCTACCTATAATTATCGTGTGGAGGAGTTTCGTCGAGCGAGGAGGCGCACTTTGATTATAAAAGAAAAAAAACGCGATAGCCGAATTTTTCTGCCAAATCAGGATATAGAAAGATAGAGAGCGAGAGGCTCGAGGCGCGTCGCATCATCAGACATTGAAGTAGTTTAAGGTAATACACGCTATTTTGTATTCGTTGCCAAATCATACGGACATAAAGATGCGACTCATCTTGACTTAGCTTCCCATGATGTGACACAACAAAGTAAACAAAAACCACAAAAAAGATTTACGATTAACGAAAGGAAAGAAAAAACACACACACACACACACACACACAAAGTATTAACACGCATCTTCCACTTCGAAGAACATTTACGATTAACTTACCGCATACATATATATACGTTATATATATATATTATCAAAGTTCGTAGGTATAAGGCATATTTTTTATGTATGCTTTTTCTGTACGCGACGACAAAACGAAACTCGAATAAAGAGGAAGAAAAACAAAAATTACACGATATTTGTTGTATTAAACTTTATTTATTCGCGATGGCAAATTATTGTCTAATTATAATGTCAGTTTTCTTATTGCAATGGCTATCGCAACCTATAGAGTATCAATGACTTTTCATTCGTTGAACGGTCGCTGGGATAAAAAGTTTGGCGAGTGAGTCGCGTGAGCTCAGTAAAATTGCATGCGAAAACATCTTCGGTAGTTTCAGGGATTTCATCTTATCATTTTGAGCCAAACCGACACGTTACGACTCTTCATTCGGAAATCTCGCTAAAGGTATTTCAACATAAAAACAAAAATCCTTATAATTATTAGGTTTCAATAAAAGTCTCAGATCGTTCGTTCTTCCGATGCCATATCTAAAATGTCAAAAGGGACTCGATTATGTACATTTTCACTATAAATCTCAATAAAATTCGTTCGCTTTGTCTCAGCGACCGTGCGGTAAAGTTTGACAGAATACCGATGGCACTAAAGTTAAGCATTATACTACTGTGTAGTTTTTAAAAATTATCTCTTGATAGGAACGTTTCACTTCTTCCCCGCGCGTATGGCATCGTCATGGGTATTATGCATTTTCTCGGTTCGGCATTTCATGCCGGTGACCGTCTGTTCACACTTCGATATCGACGTTCGATCTTCTACCCTTTTTGATCAAACGCTGCTCGGCATTCAATTGAGGAGGTTCCGTTCTCGTGTGCCAGACGTAAACCTGTGAATCGAAACATTTCTATTCAGTTTCCCGACAAAATTATCGTTTGCTTCCCAATCGGTGATGAATTTTTATATTACGATCAAACACTGGTTTTATTTTTTATTCTACACTGTAAAAAACAACTGTAAAGTTAATGCATTGGACAGAAAGTTTTTATGGAGAAACTAGTACATAAAATTTAATGTACCAATAATGCGACGCAAATTTAACGTACTTTTTCATTGAAATTAAAGTTACTAAAAAATTTAATATTCGCAATGTTTATGTTGCATTGAATATTAACTTTCCATCAAAATCGTACATGAAATTTAATAGACCAGTTTTTACATAAAAACTTCCGGCCGTTACATTAAATTTGATAGAATTATTTTTACAGTGTATGTTATCGCGAACAGCTAACATTTACCTTTGTACAAGCATCGGCCAGTGGTTCCAGTTCATTTCTAGTAATCATCTGCTCCAGTATTTCGGTTTCTTGATACCCACCGCGTGTCTCGTACGAGAACCACGCGTCCTTCTTCTCGAGGACTATCCTGAGGTTTATAGCGAAACCGGCCATGTCAACCGGAAACGTCCTGTCGGGTTTCCACGCCGCGTTGAAGCCGACTACCTTGTTCGTCGAATTGTCGCAGATCGGTTTCTCGACCATCAATCCGCCGACGAGTCCCACGGGCCAAACGCCGACCTTCTTTATCTTCTCCATCTGGAAATTTTATCACAGTTTTAGTTTGCATAATTATCGTATGCGTGACGATTATTTTTAGAATACTATATCTCTGAACGAGAGATCCATGAAGTGAAAAAAAATGTCATTAATGTTTGATGACACTATAAAATATACACTGTAAACAAATTTCGTTAGAAAATTAATGAACGTTATTGGAAACTTTCTTTTACATAAAAAATCTTTCTGAAATTTCGAACACATGTGCGTGTTACAATTTTAAAGTAAAATCTTAATTTTTAATGTAAAGTTTTTAAAATATGAGGCGAAAGATTTGTATCTTTAATATCTGGTTTTTCAATTGTACGAGAAAAGCGCATTAATGTTCAATTATCGTAAGCAATGCAAGCAAGCTTCAAGTTCCAGTACCTTCAAGTTACAATTTATCTTTACAGTCAAGTTTAACCCTCTGCGTCACGATGGAACACAGGGTGTCCACCTTCTTTCGCTCAGTTTTCAATTTTGTTAAACTAATTTCATCACAAGAAATGTCGAGCTTTTGTTTTCATAGTGTCAAAATTTATGGCTTAAAGGGTTAACGATTATTTTTATAATCGGATATGCTTCTGGACAAGATATCCATGGAGTAAAAAAAAATGTCATTAGTATTTAAAAGTGAGAATGCGGGATGCTTGTAGCGTGATCTCACTTCGCGAAACAGCTTGACTGCATAGGTGTTGTCATCGTCCGCGAAATAAACGACTCCCTTGACGCTGTCGTTGAGATTTTCTCTTATCCAACGAAGAGCGGCGTTGCGTTGCTCGACGCCGCGCGGCTTCTTCCAGTTCGGGTCGTTTTTGCCCAATTTGTAAGTCAGCGGTGTTATGGCGTTCAGATGCTGGTAAACTAGACCGCTGTCCTTGAGAAAATTCGTTACGAGATTCGTCTTCGCGACGGAATCCTCTACGACGATCCAATAAAAATTTGGCACATGAAGGAATGTTTGAGCGAGTCTCGTCAATTCGGCCTTTTGTACGGGTCTCGCGAATGTCGGAGTTATGGCAAATATCAATGGTCTATCTTTGTCGATGGGCTTTCCATCGGCCGATGACAGACGGGATTGCATCTGCGCGACGAGATTCACTTGATCGGAGACAACAGCGCTGATGTCGTGCAGTGTTTCCATAGCGCTCTGCCATCGACTTCGCTCCAGGTAAACTGTAATTATAAAGCACGAGAAGCATTAAAGATGACTTTTTTGGACTAAATTGAGACAGTTTGGCTTAATGAATAAAAAAACAGGCATCCACGAAAGGAAAGTAAATACGATAGGATAGCGTCGATTATATCTTTAAGGTAGTCCTAATAATAACTGCAAAATGTTATTAGCAAATTGATGAAAAATAAAATTGGTCAACAAATCTTCCGGAAACCTAACTTTTTTTACGATAATTATTCGTTCACTTTTCTTAATACGTATGAATGTTTGAGATTTTTTAATTAACTTTGAAATTGTTTCTTTTTTAATGGGAAAAATGTGTAGAAAGTCATAGAATTCAAAGTGAATTAAAATATCTGGAAAAATTCGAACGTATTCAGAAAAATGAACGAATCGTTTTCATTTTTAAAATAGTTAGGTTTCCGGGAGTTTTGTTGAACAAATTTATTTTTCATTTTTGTTTTGTTAATAACATTTTGGAATAGTTATTATGGAAAATTAATCTTTTCAGCACCTTTAATATGCTTGCTTGTTTTCAGATTTTTGTATCATTCAGAGGTGTTTGCAATTCCCTCTCATTTCTCTGAAACTTATGCGAAGTGAACACTATTCGCAAGGGCTACCTTAAGGGATGTGGTATGGACTCAGTCGGTAACAAATCGGTTTACCTATTTTCTTCGCGACTATTAAGGACGTTGAAGCGCGTCACACTAGTCAAATGAGTAACATTTTTAACCCTTTGAAAAATTTAGCACACATTTGACTATTGTGAAGCCCTCCAGCCTCCCCTTAATACTTTAAACAAAAGCAAATTAACTTTTCATGCATATACATATATAGCCTACGAGAATACTAATTTCCTTCTGTCCGAAATATTAATCGACGCGTAGAAGATAGGAAAACCTATTTGTTACCCACTGAGTCCCCATCACGTGTCCTCAAATGAGAATTGTAACACAAGCGTTTCAAACCGCGCGGCCACCTGCGCAGACCGAATGCGCACCATGCGTCGCCTTCACAACGTTCTCCACATAAACATAGACGCCTCGGCAATAAATACTTGTTTATCTATGATTTGTTGACACTCACGCATCACACCGGAGAATAATATAACGTAGATAACTAATAGAAGCGGAAAGCCGCGGCTGCATCGAAAACCGTTCCACATTGTAGATTTGGGCGTCGGACGATCGACGAGAAACGCGTCTTCCGTCATCGCTGTCACGCCATGACACTCCACTGTGATCGGCGTGATGCTGCGTCGTCTGTGCGGCTGAGCACGGGGAAGGGGAAAACATTGAAACGTGCGTAACATTGATTCATTAAAAAAAAACGATTCTGGGAGTGGATTCCAATTAGATACGTAAAGGTATTTTTGAATGGATAACTTTACCAGTTCTCTTGATAAGTAAGTTTGAGAAGTTACGGAAAAAGCGTCAACAAGCGTAAAAAATTGACTGATCATCAATTATAATTATTGAGCTTTGTTCTGATAATTGCAGACAATTATGCTTGAATTGCAATTGAATTTCATCCTCCAATCATCAATCGATCTAAAAATAACATTCCACAGTAGCTTGGATGGTAATTAAAAATTGATTAAAAAAAAAGTTTCCATCGAAAACGAAATTTCCAAACGATTCCCTGTGGAACCTTTAGAGACGACGCGACACTGACTCAGTCGGTAATACCAGCTTGGAGCTCTCAAAATCTTCGTGTTCCGTCCTTTTTATCCACAGAGTAAATTCGCGTCGAAATGTAAGACGGACGAAACACGAGATGGCGCCATCGCGCTGTACCGGAGGCCTCGAACCTCGGCTTGCTCCTGGTTTTGGTCCATGCTTTGGATTATCTCTTTTTGTCGTTTTTTCCGAAGCCCAAACTCTCCCACTCACACGCACGCCGACGACCTGTTGAAGATAATAAGAGCGGGCCCGGCGGAAAAAGCAGGCCCCAAATGAAGCTCTATCATAGAAATATATCGTTCCCGAAGAGCGTCGAACTCGTCGCTCACCCGGGATTTGAACTTTGCACAACTGTTACTGATTTATATATGTCAGACCGTGTCGGGCAAGCTGTGGTGCTGTTACAACAGATAACGGTAGTCTGAGACACGAGCTTATCGGCTCGCTGCCGCGAAATGTAACTCCGCGAAGAGCTGAAGAGAACCAAGAACGATTTCTAACCTCGAATAGCCAAAAACATCGGAAATATTTAGCGTGTAATCTTCGTGTGTTTAGTGAAATCATAAAAGAAATTTAATAAAATGAGTTTTCGCAAGCCAAGACGCGACTCGGACGTCATTCTGTCCAATTTCAATCACAAAGAACTGTTGTTCAAGTTCCTTATCATCGGCGATTACGGGGTCGGTGAGTAAAAGTGTGAAGTTATCTCGAATTCAGAGTAGGTGAGATCGGTCACGTATGTGTGGGTCGCACACCGACCGGACTGTAGATTCATCACGCAGCCACGACAAAGCCTAATCCGTGTGTTCCTTAAGGAGGTTGGAGCGAGTGGTGTTCATTCCGCCTAAATTCGAGAAATTCGGGCAAGAATTGCAAACACTTCCCAATGTTATAAAAATCTGAAAA
>JAPYZC010005296.1:0-10045 GCA_030522665.1 Ichneumoninae sp. A BG-2022a | reverse complement strand
AGAAAAGCCAAACGAGCAGTGCTCACAAAAAGAAAAAAAAAAAAAAAAAAAAAAAAAAAAAAAAAAAAAAAAAAAAAAATCACATCCTCGCCAACATACCCCGAAAACCATATTCAATACGTGGTTGAACTTCCCGCGTGCCGCGTGTTCCACCCGCGAGCCCCGGGCGGCGGAAACTGGGTCGGAAAAAGTTTGCGAAACCGAAAGAGAATAAGAACCGGCAAAAGTGAAGCCCGCGGAAGTTCGGGTACAGCTGGCAGCAGTTAGCATGACCCGAGACCGAAGTGGCAGTCTATTCGCCTATATATATCGGCCTGTATAATCTGCGGACTGGGAGATAGATAGATAGATAGATAGATATACATCGTACATTGTAGCTGCGGTGACATCTGGCCGCGTCTCGCGATCTGCTCGAGAGAGCGAGATCCGACGATAGCGCAGGATCTCCGGAGCATCCCCGGAGCAAAGACCAAGAGCCGAGTCGGGACGGAGGGGGCGGGTGGGGGTTTGACCGAGTACCTCGCTATAGTGCGCGCTACACAATGCTACACAGCTCCGCACGTAGGGGCGCGCGGGGCAACATGGTACACCGGGGCAAAACGGGATCAAGAGACAAAAGTCAATTCTCGAATAACTTTTGGATGGTGGCGACGGTGGTTGTAAGGAGTCTAGAAAAATTAGTCGCCGGAAAATTGACCCCCATAAAATGCAAAAGAAAAGTCCTTCCAAAAATGTAAAGTATATCCTTGAAAAAACATTTAGAAACTAGAAATCTACTCAATAAACGTCCATCTAATTTACCCAGAACATAACACAAATACTGATGGCTACGTGAAAAAAAAAATTGTGATCAAAATAAATTATAAAGAACCTCAGAGTATATAGATTGTCGATTTTAGTTGTCCGTTCTTAATTTGAATATATTGTTGTGGCACTTTGTAGCGTAACTTTATCTCTTTACATCTGTTGTCTATTATCTATTTTAATTCTATACATTTAACACACACGCATATACTTTTATATGATATTTTCGTGATATTGGGGGCTAATTTTCCTGTTACCGGTTGTAAGATGCGAAAGGATTATAAATTGAAATTTCGCGCTATATGAGAAAGAGCGACACCTCCGCGCGGATCGATCGGCCGTCAATATTACCCGAAAATTGTAAACAAGTATAATACAAGCCCTAGTGACGTAACGAGGAATACCACCTCCTCGGTAACTCCAAAATCTCGGTCTCTTTCTCACTGGGGACGTCGTTCCTTGTGGACGTTACGATCGAGATCTGGAAGGAGTAGCGAGACGAACTCGTGTTGGACGCCTTCAACCGTGCTTGGCCAGCCGGCTACTAAATCGAGCTGATCCTGCGAGCCCCAGAGATCACGAAAGAGCCATCGAGGAAGCCGATTGACCAAAAAGTTTAGTAATGTATATTTCAATTATTGATTGTTCTTCTGTGATGAGCGCGAGTGGAATGTGGAAGTGAGGAATACTAAATTCGATAACGAGAACGAATAGAACATTTATATAACGAATTTATACGGAATAATAGCAAAAAGGATTTGACGAATTTATATGAATAAGTTGCGAGAAAAGCGAGTTTATATGAATGATATGTACAAGAATTTCAGTCTTATTAATTGTACGAAAATTTCTCATTTGTGATTGTTATTTGAGGAGACAATAATTATCTCTTATCCTCAAAATTATTTTCGAGATTTATTCTTTTGTTTCGTTTAAAATAATCGATTACTATTTCTTGTCTCGAAAATATAAATTATATTACATGGTACGTATGGCAAAACGGGTTTGAAAGTCCAGATGTATCGTTGGCACGAAACGTGGCATCCAAAGATCATTGGAAAATTGAGTTTTGCCCACACTGTGCCGTTTTGCCCCACCGTGCCATTTTGCCCCGGTCTCCTCTACGTAGCCAGAAACTTTCGTCTTCGGTCGCTCGGGATGGCGAGCTGGAAATAAGACAGCTGGTCGTATTAGCCATCCGTGCACGGTCCGAGGGCCGGGCATCTGCAAGATCCGTTTTCCGACGTCAAGAGGAGGCTTCACTCCCGGCGAAAGAAATAAAGTCTCGTCGATCTGCTCGCCGCAGTTAACAATCTCGCTCCACGATCGGCGACCGCAGTGTCGTACCTCACTAAAACCGCACAGATCGCGGAGCCCACCTTTCGACGAGATAAGAAAAACCCCGCAGGACCTTTCCTCCTCCGGTGTGTGCTGACGAGAAAAAAAAGGAAATTCGAGCTCTCCGGGGCTGTTCCGTGTTCGGGAACCAACGGAGTTAACGCCCGTCGGGCGGGGTTACAATTACCATTGAGCACTTGGGGCAGAAACGCACTAACCACAACCGGCACACTCGAGACTACTCGACACATGTTTTCGACGCTACTTCTGCAGACTCGCTCGAGCGACGCCGTTACGAGAGTCTCATGCGCTAGGCGAAAGGGTTATCGGGTTTACTTGTGGGATTTCTTTGTTTTAGATTGTAATTTTTTTGCCTCTTTTTTTGTGTTTGTGCTATTGCTCGGCGAATCGGTTTGAACTTATGGGCAGGGAGCGGCGTTTTTGTTGGTGCAAGAATTGCAATCCGTTTGGGCAATTGTGGTCTCTGGTGGAAACTCTGAGGTTGTAAGGATTTTTGACAAATTTGGGATCAGTTTCGTCTGTTCGTACGAAATGTGGGGTACAAAGTTTTTCGTTTTTTATCTTCATAAATTAACCAAGACGCAACCTTCAAACGACTCGAATAACAAGTTCGCGAGTAGAAATTTTCGAGCGTTACGTCGGGCCCTGATAGGGTTCCGATAAGGCCTTATCAGGCCCCTATCAGGGCCCGACGTAACGCTCGAAAATTTCTACTCGCGAACTTGTTATTCAAGTCGTTTAGGGAATTGTGCTCTTTGGTGGAAACTCTGGGGTTGCAAGGATTTTTGACAAATTTGGGATGAGTTTCATTAGTTCGTACGAAATTTGGGGTACAAGGTTTTTCATTTTTTATCTTCATAAATTAACCGAGACGCAACCTTCAAACGACTCGAATAAAAAGTTCGCGAGTAGAAATTTTCGAGCATTACATCGGGCTCTGATAGGGTCCCGATAAGGCCTTATCAGGCCTCATCAGCCCCTATCAGGGCCCCATGTAACGCTCGAATATTTCTACTCGCGTGAATGTGCTAAAAAAATCTGTAAAAATGCACAGACGTAGCTTGAAGTGTTGTTGTTTTTTGATAACGCAGGAGCCAATTTGTTACGAACATCCGTATCGTTTTTGTGTTTAAAAGAAGACATGGTCATTTGCGATTGGCCGAAAGTCCCCGGTACTCGAAGGGTTAATCCTTCGTGGTCAAACTAGGTCGAGCTGAACCTATTTTGATGAGGGTCAAGCCAGAATTAACAATTCGAAGTTCCAGTTGCCAGCTCCACGTCCTCATTAGGTCTCGGTAGGTGAAGCACCATCGGGACTTCCTGTTAAGCTTCCATTGATCGTCGAATCCGAAAGCCCAAGTAGTTCCATACATATCTAATTTCCTCCGAAATAGCTTCTCCCACAGGATTAATATTTGAATATCGGAGTACATCCTCCTTGCATATCAACGCCACAGTTATATTTCGTTAAAAAAATGTATTGCACCTTAAGGTACATCCATGAATCTTCTTTTTTTAGATATTTTTCGACCTCATTCGATCGCAAAAAGAATAAGTCAAAGTTTGACTTGCGACACTCCAAGTCCTCAGTAGGACTCGGTAGGTAAAGAGGAATGACCGGGATTTCCTGTTAAGCTTCCATTGATCGTCGAATCCAAATGCCCAAATAATTACATTCATATCAAATTTCCTTTGAAAATGCTCTTCCCACAGGATCAGCATTTGAATATCGAAATACATCGTCCTTGCCTATCGCCAGCATAGTTATATTTCATAACATTTTTTTTTGTTATACACCTTAAGAGAAAACCATACATTTTTCTCGATTTTTTTAGATCACATTGTCTTCCAGAAAAAGTAATTCAGAGTTTGACTTGCGAACTCCTCGTCCTCATTAGGACTCGGTACGTAAAGTGGCACCACCGGGACTTCCTCTTGAGTTTCCACTGATCGCCTAATCCAAGAGCCCAAGTAATTCCGTCGATATCAAATTTCATCCAATACCGCTCCTCCCACAGGATTAATATTTGAATATCGTAGTACATCCTCCTTGCCTATCGCCACCTTAGTTATGTTTCATAACATTTTTTTTCTTTATTTAAACCTTAAGATGGATCTATAAATGTTGTCCAAATTTTTTTCGTCCACATTGTCTTCCACATTGACGACCACATCGTTTCGAAAGAACAATTCTAGCTTTGAATTGGGAACTCTACGTCTTCATTAGGACTGGGTAGGTAAAGTGGCATCACTGAGACTTCTCTTTGAGTTTCCACTGATGACCTAATTCAAGAGCCCAAATAATTCAATCGACATCAAACTTCATCCGTATTCGCTTTGAATATCGGAGTAAATCATTCTTGTCTTTTTTAAACCTTAAGATAGATCTATAATTTTTGTTCAAATTTCTTTCCACCACATTGTCTCGAAAGAACAATTCCAACTTTGAATTCAGAACTCCACATCCTCATTAGGACTCGGTAGGTGAAGTATCACCAGCGAGACTTTACCTTGCATTTTCATTGATCGCCTAATCGAGGAAACCAAACAATTCCATCGACATCAAATTTCATCCGACCCGCTGCCCCTACAGGATTAACATATAAATATCGGAGTACGTCAATCGCCACCGTAGTTATATTCCGTAACAATTGTTTTAACCTTAAGAGCATGTGAAACACTGTGGAGTGCGAGAGAGATAGGAACAGTGGCGCTCTCGGCGGAGCGAGAGAGACACACTGAGAACGTGTTTCAGAAAGAGTGTGATTCATGTGCAATTCAAAGAGAATTTCGTCAACTTTCTGATCGAATATACAATCTGAAAAAATTCAACCATACAGAAGATGCTAAGACTACTTTTCCATAATAATGATTCCAAAAAGTTATTAATAAATTAGTAAAAAAATAATTGTTTAACGAATTAGTCGGTAAACTATTTTTTTCTTTAGCCCAAATTTATTCGATAAGTTTTTTGAATACTCATAAATTTTTAAAGAATTTTTCCTAATATAAAAAAATTCATGATTTATTATCTAAAAAAAATAAAAAATGTGGTTTTTTTTAATTAGAAAAAATTCTCAAAAAATTCATAAGTATTCAAAAAAATTATTGAGTCAATTTGGGCTAAAGAAAAAGTCAGTTTACCGGACAATTCGTTGAACAATTATTTTTGTTTACTAATTTGTTAATAACTTTTTGCAATTATTATTATGGAAAATTAATCTTCTTAGCATCTTCTCTATGGTTGAATTTTTTCAGATTTTTATTCCGTTACAAAGGCGTCGAAATTCGTTATGAATTGCACGTGAATCGCACTCTTTGGTAATGCGCAACGAAACGTCTTTAAGGTATATCGAAAATTTTGTTCAATTTTTTCAAAAAGAACAAATGCAACTTTGAATCGAGAACTCCACGTCCTCATTAGGAGACGGTAGGTGAAGTGTCACCAACAGGCTTCGCCTTGCATTTCCATTGATCGCCCAATCGTGGAACCCAAACAATTCAATCGACATCAAATTTCATCCGAACCCGCCCCTCCCACAGGATTAACATTTGAATATCGAAGTACGTCCTCCCTGTCTATCGGATCCGTGGTTATATTTCTTGACTTAGTCCCTTGGTGACTTGGCGAGTGAATAGTGTATACTATATCCGATATCAGTCGCTTTCTATCTAGGTAATACGTATCTCTGTGGCGACGTGTCGCTTCCACATACGATACAGTACGTTGCCGTGCAGGCGCTTTACGGATCTCCCTTCTACACACAAGCCCCTACATCCGCACCTCTACGAGTGTACACGGCACAGTACTGAATTCAACATGCTGTGCGACGTTGAACTACTGTACGGAGAATCCACGGGAGCGCGAGTATACATATGTAAGCGGGCATGGTCAGACGGAACTCGACGGGGCTCACGAATTACCAAACGTCGATAGACATATACGTCGAAAACGATCTAGAGCTTCTCCGCGATCTCTCTCTACCTCCGTGCTTTCGATACCATGGAAGCCTGTGTGTGTTCTGGAAAAGTTACACGTATCTGCACGCTACCCTCGAGCAACCCTATAGGTCACGTGTGCAAGGGCTCTTTCACGTCGGGCCCCGTTTTACCAATTTGCAGAACATATGCATAAGGCAAGTCGGGGTGATATGGCGACGTCGGTGATATGGGTCACCCTTAATACCTTTTCACTTGACAAACGAATTGTGCTGCCGTTCGCACGGAGTTTAGTATATGTGCATTAAGGTGGTTCTTAAATTGAAATTTTTTTAATTTTCTGGATGCAACCAGTATTATCGTGAAGTATAAAATTTTAATGCGATGTGCGAAGGGTCCCCGAAATTAATGGATTTTTAGAGGTCGCTACCGAGGGTTAAAAACAAAGTTTTCGACAATTGTGGCTAATAGTTACAAAATGTTGTAACGAAAAACCGAATATTTCATTTGGACAGATATGTTTGATGTAACAAAAGTTAAATTAAAAAGAACCGAAGATTTGTCGTTTCTGGTAAACGGAGTTGATAAATATCTGCAATGGTCGAAAAGTATAAAATATCTCGAAGTATACTGGAGGTGCTGCAAAGATTGTTTTTGTAACATAATAATTCCAATTCGTTATTAAAAAAATTGATGATAAAAATCATTATTCAACAAATCATCCGGCAACTTAACTATTTTCCTATATAAAAGTAATTCCTTTAGTTTTTTGAATACGTATGAATTTTTTTTGAATGATCGTTTCACGACACGGGAAACAAAACGCCAGTTTTCCATACTCAAACTTGAACAAACGAATTTGTCACTTATTTAACAAAATCATTTTTACGAAACTTCGTTTTTTACTATTTTTCCTATTCCTATTTTTACGAAATTATTTTTCACTGTCTATGTTATCCGTCTTGTCCGAGATCTCGCTTATCCGATGTGCCCTCTCCCCACATTACCTCCGATAAACGGAGTTCTATTCTATAGGTCAACCCCCCCCCCCCCATCTACAATTACGGGGGCGAGAGGCTGACTCAATTTTTTGTATTGTTCTTTATTCCGCCTCCACTCTTTCCATTTCGCTAGAGCGAGCGTCACATCCGCTCCTACCCTTGTTCACTTTCGAATAATTCATTCGTCACGTAGATTCCTACGGGCCCCTGCTGGACGGTATTCCAGCACGATTTCGTCGTCGGGCTCTCACGAAGAGGCTCACTGCATGTTTCCTCGCTGCTTTGCTGTATATATTATGATATGTATGTGCCAGCGGATAGGTAGAGTACCCCTTTGTACAGTGAGAGACAACGAGACGTGCGGCTGAGGCATTGAAAGAGGAGGGAGAAAAAAGCCTCGCGGAAATTCGCAGGCAGAGTAAACGAGGAAGAACCAACGTCAACGAGGGACGAGCCCGATCGGCGAGGGATGAAAGGAAACGGTCTTACTGAGAGGGCCATATATATATATATATGAGTATATGTATGTGTATATAAATATATATATATGTATATATATAACATGTGTATAGTGGAGAGTATTGCGAAGCCACTTGCGCGCTTCCCTTGGAAAACAAGACCCTAAATTATTAATCGTAAGTGCACGAACTCGTCTCGGTTACAAAGTTCGCGTGAGGGTCGCGAATCGAGAATCGCGCTGGCTGTTGAGGTATATATATATATATGTATACATGACTGGCGGAAGAGTAAAGCGAGGCCGGATGAATTTGAGCAATTGGAAATATAAAGCGACGAGGAATTTTCGGCGCTCGAAAGCGGAATCGCGGTACGGTTCGCAGTCAGCTTTTTTGTCCTTTTTTTGCTTACTTTTTAGTATTTTTTTTCGTTATTTGGGACGAAAAATAAGTGATGGTCGTTAAAGAAAAATAAAAATCCTTAACGAAAATATTTTGCCTATCGAATTATCGATTATCCCGAATGATACGAAATAAATTTAAAGAATAAAATAAAGCAAATGAAGATTTTTTAAATTACAATAATTAATATAACTAAATATAATTACCCATGATATTTCACAATAAAGAATGCAATAACGAATAACGTATCAAAATATTAATAAAAAATATTTTCTTAGCTTCGTTCGTACGGAATCGCAATTAACCTTCGATGTAAGAATGTCTGCGATATTATTGTACCATTTCGAGCAGTTTATTTGTAGAGCACGTGCGATATATCTTATATGAAACCAGCAGCATTGAGGATCACTGAAATCGCGGTTCGAGCTGCATGTGATGTGAGTTAGGAACGACGCGAATTGAGCAGGACGCGATCTGAGCCGAGCTCGAACGACGCGATTTGACACGAACGCGAATTGGAATAACGCGATAAGCTACCTTCCCAAAAAATATCACAACGCATCGAATCTGTCAAATCTCCGGCGCCAGATCCGACGATACATTGTGATAGTTCATTACCATCGATATCCAAGAATATTCAGAAGGCCGTAGGGGAGAGCAGGGCAAAATGGGACAGTGGGGCAAAACGGGATAGCAGGGGCGAAACTCAGTTTTCCAATAATTCTTGGATGACCCGTTTTGTCCCAACGATACATCCGGATTTTCAACACTATTTTTCCCCTCTTACCATCACCGCCACCATCCAAAAGTTATTGAAAAATTGCGTTTTGTCTCATTATTTCGCCCCACTGTCCCATTTAGCCCCGCTCACCCCCACCTCTCATCACCGTCACAAGAACAAAAACCCCCAATCCGTAAACAATCACACATGTATAACTAATGTAAAATACAAGATGCAGATATTATAAGTTATAAACTTCCTTTCTGTAAATATTAATATAATAATAATAATAGTAATAACAATCAACAAAAATGCACTAATTTTCAGATCGACGTACCAATCATTTTTGTCTTGAAAAAAAAGAGTAGAGAAACTATAGCCGCCTAATCCACCAGCACCTCGCAATAACGCACGTGTGTGTGCTTACAAATTCTCTATAAATCCTCTATAACGCGTGTGGGTGTGAAACATTCCAGTGCCAAAATATAAATTTTTGCGCTGGAAAGTGGAATCGCAGTACGGTTCGCAGTAAGTTTTTTTTTGCCTATTTTCTACTATTAAAATAATCACACCCCCGAAGGTGCTCTTTCGTTATGTGGGGCAAAAAAAAGATCGTCATTAAAAAAATTAAAAAAAATCCAAATTTTCCAATAATTTTTCGATGCCCGATTTTGTCCCAACGATATATTCGGATTTTCAACACTCTTTTTCCCCACTTATCATCACCGCCACCATCCAAAAATTATTGGAAAATTACCTTTCGTCCCGTTATCCCCTTTCGCCCCGCCGTCCCATCTAGCCCCGCTCCCCCCACCTCTCATCTCCGTCACAAGCAAAAAAACCCCCCAATCCATAAAACAATCAATAAAAATCCAATAATTTTCAGATCGACCTACCAATCATTTCCGTCTTGGAGAAAAAAAAAGCGCAAACTATGCCCGCCTAATCCGCCATTACCCCGCAATAACGCGGCTGTGTGTATAAATCCTGCAGACACCAACGCAGGGAAGGCCGACCGATGCGCCGTCATAAAAGCGCGCAGGAAATGGAAATAGCTGTGCGGTTGCCTCTCGAACGGACACCCCCGCAAAGGACAGGGCGAGGGTAGGGAGCTGACTCGGACCGTTCGCGTGACGGCTATCCGGGATGGCGTGAGGATCGTTGGCTGCTCGGTCGCTCGACGGCGCGGAGGGTCGACGGTGGTCGCGTTGGTGGCGGGCCTCTTTCTCCGACATACATAGTAGGTGTACGTGGTAGTTATAGAAGCGGAGAGTACGAAACGTCGGAGGCCGGGGTGGAGGAGGGCGGGGGGGGGGGGGGGGGGGGGGGGGGGGGGGGGGGGGGGGGGGGGGGGGGGGGCCGGC
>JAPYZC010005294.1:0-13911 GCA_030522665.1 Ichneumoninae sp. A BG-2022a | reverse complement strand
TACATGAAAGATTCAAGCCTCTTCCCCCGTAATTACCGGCCTATCTGGCGCGTTCTTGCTCCTTCTCTGCGTCTCCGACCTTCGCAGCGGCAATTTGTCAAGGCTGTAATATTACCGGCTATGGCATTGTGTATACATATCGAGAGTACGCTCGCACCGGGACCGATGCCACCTCCCATCGAATCGGATAAAATCTCGAACGTGGCAACACACATACTTTTTTTTTAAATATATACATACAACTTCTATAGTTGTGAGACGCTTTGGTCGGGAGAAGGTTCCGCGCTCGGACGTAACCATCCATTTCGTGGGGACCAGAAAACACGAGCCTCAACGTGGACTCGAGTCTCCGTACATAAAAAAAAATAAAAACGCCTTTCGAGAGTCCTGAAATTTCTGATGCCTCAGTCACGAATTAGAGTTCCAGCTGCCTCGCGCCTCTCGGGGGTGAAACGGGGGCGTGGTCGAGGTGAGACAAAAAGATTGCAGTGTTGCGGGGAAAAGAACTCAAGTAAGCTGCGAGAAACTGTTAGAGATTCATTGCTTTCGGTAATTGGGGGTAGAAAGAATTTTGAAAGTTTTTTTTTTTTTTTAACTCGCTTGCAGCTTTGCCGCGGTCGATCATTTTTCTTCGCGCTGAAAAGATCGACAGGATCTAAAGGGGAGGGGGGAGGGGGGGATATTGAATCTTGCAGGGTGAGTCGCGTCCGTAATTTTTTTTATTTTTATTTTTTTTTTTCATTTTCGTGAATGAGGAACGCGAGAGATTTTCTCACAGTGTTTCGGCTAATGATCCACGGCAGTTGCGGCGTGGATCGTCATGGATCGAGGAGCGTCGAGCGGCGGGCGCGCATCGGGCGCGAGCATCGGGCCTCCCTATCTAGATGAGATCTTGTTTCTCGGAGCGATGCGTTTAGCGGGGGTAGACACCCCGTGGGGTGCGCGCGGTCCCGATTCGTCACGAATACTTCTGTGGCTATGTTGCCGGAAAAATTGCCGACGGCTCGATTGTGTTTTCGAAGAGCGTCACCTGCTCCGATGAAAAAAATACGAAACATCAACTTCGTAATATAGAGTGTCAGTTTTGTTTTCGTCGATCAAACAAGAGCGGAAAACGCTCTATTTATTTATTTATTTATTTATTTATTTATTTATTTATTTATTTATTTATTTATTTATTTATTTATTTATTTATTTATTTATTTATTTATTTATTTTATGAACGGGACTTTTACAGGTCGATATATTCATACCGGCCAAACAATTATGCTGGCACATGAAAGACAAACCGAAAAGAAAAAAATTGAAAATGGCATAAAATTAAAACGGTTCGACCGATTTTCGTGAAATTTCAATGGGATCATCGGGTGATGATATTCTATCTGTGTACGCATTTTTAGCCCGACAGATAAAAAATTGCGAACCCTACAGTGCGTATAGACATTTTCGAAGAAATAAAAAATGGCGTACCCAAAAAACAATTGAACATTTTTGGACGAAATTTGGCAGAAACATTGACTATTAACCACACAAGCTGTGTGCAAAATTTTAGCCTGATCGGTGGAGCCGTTCCCGAGATATAGGCGTCTATTAAAAAAGAAATATAGGCGTATAGCCATTTGAATTTTACGCGTCTGACTCACACACACATACACATACATCCGGAATTTTTTTCTAAATGTGATTTTTCGATGTTTTGGAACATTCTGAACACGTTTTCATTAAAATCTCGAAAACATTTTTTTCCACCATCACAAAGCTTCCTCTATGAGGAAACAAATATAATAAAAATCGAGAATTAAAGTTGAAAGAATCGGCGTAGCAGTAGGATATAAAATATTTAACTTTTTCCCAAAAAAAATAGATATATATATTGTAACGACCGAGCGGATGACTAATGCGTGTATTTGGTTTTGGGACGAATATTATTAACAATGATGGATTATAAAAATATATATATAGATTATAAAATGATCGACTATAAAAAAATATACATAGATTATAAATGTATATTTTGCGATGGAATTTCGTCGGTTCCTGGGCCGAAAAAATTATCCGCAGACATTTATTTTTATTGTTTCATAAAATCATATTTTCGTGACGCAAGGTCTCCGGTCCGTTGATGTCCGTGGAATGTCACAGAGGGCTGGCGACGGAGGAAAAAGGGGGAATGAATGAAAAAAAAGACAAAAAAAAGGTTGAACAGTGAGCGAAGGTGGTCGAAGAAAAACCGAAAGAGAAAAGGAACTTTTACGAGGGCCTAATTGGGATAACAGAGACATCAATGGCGGTTCGGGGGTCGCGCACAAAGAGACCGTAAACGTTGGTTACGGGTGTAAACTCGAGATTTTAGTGTCACAGATGTATTTTTTTTTTTTCGGGTGGAGACTGAATTTCGGAGTGTTCCCGGGCTGCGTTGTTCTCCCCGCAACAACCCCCGTTCTCGTAAGACCACCGTGTTTATGGGATCGCGCGCGCCACCGCCTTCGTAAAACGTAATACGTATTAATAAGGATCTCTCGCGGTTATCCGACTCTCTCGTCTTTCGAAATATTGCCCCTGTCGTCTGCGTCGTAAATGCGATTTTATCTCGGGCTCTTTTGCCTGGTGCTTTTTTTTACCCTTCTTCCTTTCCCGAACCTTCGAGCGACGCGCAACCAGCACGTTTTTGTACCTGAAGTTTGGCCACCAGCAAAATTTTACCGCGGTGACCCCTCGAAGTAGTTTTGGTGGCAATTCGGTAAATGCGGCCTGCACCTTCCCATCTGCCAATGGAATGGTCATGCGAGCTGGCTGGAAGATGCGTTTATAGATGCAGGAAATGAGTTTTTTTATCGATCTCGTGTGTGTCCATAAATGGAGACGTTATTAATTTGATGACACAAATAATGGTAAGGCTCGATTCTACCGAGCCAATGGACCATTAATCGAAGTCCATCAAAATTCATCGAGGCTCAAAATTCCGTGAACTCATTGCATGGGTTAACCGAGTTAAAGCCAATCTCGCGGATACTGAGCTTCATTCGTCACCACTAAATTTATGAAGGCAATCGACTACAACTCACTCACTATTCATAAGTTTGTGACTGAATGTGATTTAAAATTTAATCTTGTACTCAAATCTGTTACGCTATAATTTTAAGCTAACATAAGCGACAGTGTAAATAAAGTCAATATTGAGTTCCTATACTTTAAACAAATAAAATAATAATAATAATAATAATAACCAAAGTCTTTCATCCTATATTTTCATAGTAGTTACATGGAAAACCAGAATCTCAGAATTTACATCATGATGAGGCAACAGAATAAATGAGGTATGCGGATAATTAAAATGGAAATGAATTACAGTGAAATGTACGCAATAAGACTGATCGGTTAGTGAGAAGATTATTTCAAGAATCGGGAATTTGTGTTTGGGTACGTTTTTATCTGGGACTGTTTTAGATATTATTTATTTCTAATGTTTGCATATATTTTTTTAATTTAAATATATAGTGATATTATATCTAAATGGTTTTGAGTGAATCACAAGTAAAATAGTTTTAGCTGCCATTCATTTATAATTATACAAAAATTGAAGTTGTTTTTAATAGACGCCTTTTTCTGTTAACCTTTAATGTAGCAAATATGAGATACGCAGTTGGTTAAATGAAATTGTAAAACGAAGTGCAGCTATTGACAGGTTGTCTTCACTCGTTTCCTTTCCTCCGCCGATCCGACACTGATAAATCTCACTTACAGAACGTTTCGCAAACTTGATTACTCTCGTTCTGAATATTAACTGACCACGATCGATCAATTCCTTCGAAACGTGTTACATAAAAACGCAAATTAGCATTCCGAGAGCTATAAAATCAATATTCATTAACGCCGAGGTTTCCAGTAACGAATAAATTAGTCTTAAAACTATATATTTCTTTAGACAAAAATGGAGTTTTTTTAAATATCATAATTATATTATATCCTATATAACATAATAATATACGGTGAAAGTGGTGAATATGGCCCACCTCGATTAACACGCAAATCAATGATCCATGGACTGGGCTATATTCCCCACTTTTTCCCTAATATATACAATAGAATTATTATTATTTTAATATTTATTTTACTTAATTCCGCTGTTGATCGTAAGCCAGGATCTCCGAAACAAGAATTAGCAGCGTTATCTACCATTTAGCATTTCAAAGGGTTAATAAAAGATAAAAATTGTCATGATTAAAAATAAATGACAAAGTAGCGAGAACAAGTCCCCTCGTCTCTCGACATATTAGTTACCGATGCAACAACGTGCATGTGAGAAACAGACTCGCCCGAGACCGCGAGCCAAAAGCGAACCGCCGATTCCTCCGCGTCCCTTTCTTGTAATTAGAAATTTATGCACTAGTTCCCGAACAACGTGTTATTCAAATGGGCGACGAGCTAAGCCTCCCCCACGCTCGAACACCAGCTCGTCGAATATCTCCGAACTCGCTCATCCACGAAATATCAACGGCTCTCCGCTGGCGTACACACCCGAATTTCACATACAAGCCTGCATCTCCGAACTTTCTCGTTGACTGTTAATGGAACATTAATTATTTATATATCTCGTTACGAACGAGTCTCTCGGCATTTAACAGAATCGCTTTGCATTTGTCATCGGCAAAACGATGCAGATAAATCCTGGCCCCTTAATTTCTTAATTTTTTTTCCTCCGCCACACGCATGCGCGGATTTAATTCCGCCTAAATTCGAGAAATTCGGGCAAGAATTGCAAACACTTCCCAATGTTATAAAAATCTGAAAAAATTCATACTTATTATAGGCATTGAAAAGATTAATTTTATGCACATTATTATTGCACATTTTTCCATGTAAAAAACAAGAAAAATCAAAATAAAGATAAAAATCTGAAAAAATGCATACGTATTCCGAAAAATGAACGAATCATTTTTATAAAAAAAAAAAGTTGAGTTACCACATATTTTGATAAACAATTTTTTTTCAACAATTTGTTAACAACATTTTGAAATTATTATTGTACAAAATGAATCTTTTGTACAATAATAAGTATGATTTTTTTTTTCAGATTTTTATAACATTGGGAAGCGTTTGCAATTCTTGCCCGAATTTCTCGAATTTAGGCAAAATGAACACCACTCGCTCCAACCTCCTTAATTTCTAAATTTTTTTTCCTCCGCCACACGCATGCGCGGATTTAAAGAAACCTTGTTTCCCGATGCAAGAAGGCTCGCGCGCAGACCGGAGCTTCTCAACACCGACTTACAAGCCGAGATAACGTGGATAAGAATCGCGACGGACATGCGTGCCGCACGTGCGTTTGTTATACACACCGCGGTCGGCTAAGCGGGCCCGTGTAAGTACCGACAGTGCACTTCGGCCCATTTTCCTACCAGCATATATACACTGTATCTTTTTTTTTTTTTTCTTACCGTGGCGCACGGCGCGGCTCGTGGCGCATGGAGTTTTAATTAACGCGATTTATGACATTCGAAGAGAGTCCCTCGTGGCCCGCAAGTATAACTCGTCAGCGGGAACAGAACTCGGGCGTAGCTCTCTGACAACGCCAACGAGACACAGCTCTTGCGTTGTACACGATGCGAAGAAAATTAACGCGGTGCGAAACTCAGCGTGCAGTCCCCGGAGCTGGAGATTAGATAACCTTTGCCGAGAACCTCGGCTCGAGGATGATTTTTTTTATCTGGAACATCCATAATTTCAGACAATTAATTCACTCGCGAGGGCATCGTGTGTGTAATCGGTAATTCTTTTAAATGTTTCGTGGGCTTTGTAGGATCGAGAAAAAAAAAATTGGGAGACTATAATTCGTGAAGTGCCTGGTAAATGTAATTTGAATGAGACAAATGTAAGAGCGCTGTTAATAACCGTAACCTTGAATCCACCACTCCGGCCAATCATGTACGATAAATTTACATAAATCTTTCGTCGGAATGTTTTTTCTTTGATTTTTTTTTTGGGACTTATAGTTGTTTTTTTTTGGTTCTGTACGATCGTGAAAAAAATGGGACAATAATCCGTAATTTGCAATCAAATGTAATTTAATTGACAAAAATTCATTAGCTTCGTGAACCCTACCCTTTCATTCACCGTCCCGGCTAACCGTATACGATAAATATAAATAAATCTTTTGTTAGATTTTTTTTTAGGTTCCTGGCTTTTTTTTGGTTCAATAATTCGTACATTTGTACAATAATTCGTAAAGCTCCAATCAAAAGTCATTTAATTGACAAAAATGTAACAGCGCTGTGATCAACCCTAATCTTGCATCCGCCCGCCGGGCCAACCATGCACAATAATAAATATACATAAATCATTCGAAGCAATGTTTTTTCTTTTATTTTTTCTTAGGAACTTTTAGTTTTTTTCGGCTCTGTACAATCGTGCAAAAAATGGGGTACAATAATTCGCAAAGTGCCAATCAAAAGTAATTTAATTGACAAAAATGTAACAGCGCTGTGAGCAACCCTAATGTTGCCTCCACCTCCCATCCAACCATACACAATAATAAATATACATAAATCATTCGAAGCAATGTTTTTTCTTTAATCTTTTCTTAAGGAACTTTTCGTTTTTTTTCGTTTCTGTACATTCGTGCAAAAAATGGGGCACAATAATTCGCAAAGTGCCAATCAAATGTAATTAGATTAACAAAAATGTAACAGCCCATTAACAACCCAACCC
This sequence comes from Ichneumoninae sp. A BG-2022a, assembly GCA_030522665.1. NCBI lineage: Eukaryota > Metazoa > Arthropoda > Insecta > Hymenoptera > Ichneumonidae > Ichneumoninae sp. A BG-2022a. Next base: position 7,203 of record JAPYZC010005294.1, on the reverse strand, counting down.
TTGATCCACCGCCCCGGCCAACAACATACGATAAATATACATAAATCTTTACTCGGCTTGGTGTTTTTTTGTCAGGGAGAAAAAACTAGTTTACAGTTTACTCGAAGTCTGTGCGCGATGGTGTGGAAGTTCGAGCTGTTTGCATGTGGACGAGGCAGAAAATTACCGTGGCTCGTGTTGCGTTAGGGTGAGAATATTAGCCCGTGCGCTCGTGTGACTCTCGCTCACACGAGGCTCGAGTGGTACGCACGGGGAGTTCTCTTTCCTCGGCAGTGCATACGTACAGGATTTTATCGTTTTCTCACTCGACTCACCGCAAGAGAGGAGATTCGTATCGGCCGCGTGACCGTAAACTCTTCGAGGCTGTATGTATATTCTCAACGCTACTTAGTACAGCGGGTACCGGCGTGCAGCGTACACGGAGACCGGTGGTGTATACGAGCTCGGACGGCGTTTCCGCGGTGGGAGAGCCGACAGCTTGACAAATTACCCCTTGATTCGCGTTTTCGCTAAAATCAATCATCGCAGGACAGGGAGACGTCAACCTCGTCGAGCAGGGCCACGGCGACTTCCACCGGATCGCCGAGCCTTTAACCGTGAGATTAACAACCCTCTCCCTGCGCCGCGTCGACGAGCCAGTGTCGATTAAGGATCTCAAGACGGCTGAACCTCCGGGGAACGAGAAATTATTAAAACAAAATAAGGAAACCTTTTTTTTCAGGAATTATTTTTTTCTACACGCACGGCTAAATAAAAACGGCCTTTAAGGTAGTACTAGCGCAATGACTGACGCTGCGTTAGTTCGAGAGAAAAAAGACAAAGATTACAAACACTTCTCGATGAGAAAAAAATCTGAAAAAATTCTAACATATAAAAGGCGCTGAAAAGATTGTTTGTGCATAATAATAATTTCAGAATGTTCATAAGAAATTACTGGAAAAAAATGTCCAACAAATTACCCGGCAACGATATTTTTTTTTATTACGAAAATGATTTGTTAATTTTTCTGAATACGTATGAATTTTTTCAGAATTTTATCTAATACTTGAAAATTACGATTTTAAACAAGTTTTAATATACAGGAAACGAATAACATTTTGGGATCATTATTGTGGACGAACAATCTTATCAGGATCTTCCATATGCTTGATTTTTTTCAGATTTTTATCCAATCGAGAAGTGTTTGTAATTCTCTTTTATTCCTCTCAAACTTAGACGGCGTCAGTCATTGCGCTAGTACTACCTTAAACAATAAACTGTTTTTCACAATTTTTTTGAAATTTTTTTTGACAAATATGAGTTTAAAAAAAAACCCTCTCCTTGCTTCACGTCAAGCGACGCCCAAAAAAATTATTTGACGGGCCCGTCGCTAATAAATGTTTATTTGGTTTACATAAATATTTATTTAATTTAAATAAAATTTTTTTATTGAAATGGATAGTTATTCCAAACAATGAAAGTATTTGGTTAAACTAAGTAAACATTTATTTGCGGGTGCCCGTCAAATAAATTATTTCTCTGGGTGCAACGAATAAAGATCTCAAGACGGCCGAACCTCGAGGAACAAGAAATAATTTCAAAAAACTTTTTTCATGACCAATTCTTTTTGTCCACACGAACAGCAGAATAAAAGGGCTTTAAAAAAAATGATCTTGACATATTTTTTCTAAAAAAAAAATCGACATTATCAAGGCGACAAAATTAAGAAACCAGAACATTTATCCTAGATTTTTTTTTGGAGTAGGAATTTTTCCCTTTTTGTGTGTCTTCTGTGACCGAACGAGGTATCTGATCATAGGGGTGGGGGATCTCTAATGAAAAGATATGGTGGATGACGCGCCCCTGCGCTCGCGTACAGCCACAATGGAGTGTATCACGCCGTTCGGCGATGATACAGCCGTTTTCTATGAAAGCGGCTATCCGCAGACTCGGACCATTGTTATGTATTTTTTTCCCTTTCTAGATTTTTGTTATTATTATTCCCTCTATCCCTTTTTCTCATCGCGGAGAGTCCGGAGCCTCTCGATTGAGTCCGCTCCATTAAGACGAATAACAAATAAAAATATAAAGTCCGACGGATCAACCGGTAATCAAAGGAATGACGTTGGCGTATCGGTAACTGTATCGAAATCCCACTCGGCCGTTCCTCGCCCGGTCCAGGGCGAGGAGGAAGATTTTTCAAACTTTTCCACGGTCGGGAAAACGGTGACGAGGGTTTTTGCGGCCGGAGTCGACAGTCGACGAGTCGTGATTCTCGATATTTCAAGTGACCGGGAAGCCGACTCTTCGGCAGTGCCTCGGTGACAGGTGGACAAAGGTGCCCCAGCGCGGGGTCCGCGCCGGGCGCTACACTGTTTTCCAAAATTCGTACCAGCGGGCAGCGATTGTTCGTCGCACGTGGGGGGATTTCCAACTTCACAAAGGAAGCACCGACTCTCGAGAGCGGAGTCCCTCTTGGCTCCTTCTCGCTTCAACCCTCGCCACATTAACTCCCGAACGATTTTTCCCCAAAGTCTCCCTGAAGTCTTTCTTACGGCTCGTTTGCTGATTCCTTTTTTTTTTCTTCGTCGTTCGGTGCACGGACGAGGCATGCGCGAGCGAAGACCCGTCGACAGTGCTGCAATTTATTTAAACGTCCAAGAATATTACACTTTTTCGAAATATTTATTGAGATACAAATAATTAAAAATTAACGAGAATAATTATTATTACACCGAGAAAAAATTATTTGACGGTCACCGTTTATTTTACTTGAGGCAAATAAACGGTGGCCGTCAAATAAATTATTTTTCTGGATGTATGCATTTATTGTACATTAGGACTGAAACCGAATGAATACCTAATAAATACAAAGTATATAACACACTACAACTAACGCGCTAATCCTAAACCGTATAATAATAATGTAAAAAAAATAAGCCAAAAATAGCAAAAACATAATAATGATAATGAAATAAACCACATAAAAAATCGGATACAAATTAGAAAAATAAGCAAATTAGTATCTATGAGTAGCTGTGAGTGTCCAATCGACATGAACTTTATTATTATGTAGCTGAAGATTAGATACAATTATAATAATTATGAAAAATATTTACTAGATTTGCGTCCCGATCATCAAATTTCTAAATTTATGCAAATTGGTAAAAATATAGTAAAAAAAACGTACGACGAAAATTATATATTTTTTAAATCAAACTTTTGATCGTGACGTTAACGGCTCAATATCGCTCGTGAAAGTTTGCTCCGAACGGAACGGTGTGCCGAACGCGAATAAAAAAAGAAACATCGTCGAGATCAGCGGCGATCATCGAAGCATTCTGTTCCCATGCTTTTCGCCCGCCAACGCATCATATGCGAGGCCCGCAGTAGCCGAAGGAAGCGATAGCTCCGAAACACGCGATCCTCGTCACCCGGCCCCTCACTTTTCTCCCGCACGCGTCTAAATTGATACGCCACGCTCGAATAATGAGTTTATCTCGGGGCAGGGAAAATATAAAAACGATAATAATATAAAAGAGAGCCAGCCAGCGTCGAAGGTGAATGCGCGCGTCTGCGGCTTCCCTCGATCAATTCTTCCAAACGTCTTTTTAATCCAATCAATTAGCGCACCCGGCAAACCGACCGCCGGACGAGGTGGGTGTTCGTACGCGCATGTGTGCCGCGGCTAATGCGAAATACTTGTAGTTGACCGGCAGTGACGTCATCGCCGGAATCGTTATCCTCAACATCCGACGAAGATAATAGATATTAATAGAACACTAGACGTCGTTATGAACGATCGGAGAAACCAAGTCGGAAAGAGCCCTAAGCGAACGGCCAGACTGAGCCGAGCGTCGGGGACGCAAAAAAAGAATCCCTTTTCTTCATTCTTTGATTCGCAATTTTTTAAATTATTAATGAAACTTTCTTTAGGCGAAAACAAACAGCTCTGGGAAAATTATATTTTGTCCAGAAAGGGTTAAAGTCGTTATTTTGAAGAGGCGAAAGGCTTATCGCATCTTTGCGCAAACTAAGTTGGGAATTTTGTTTGTCGTTCGTCGTTAAATCATTAATTCATTATTAATTATTAATTGCATTAATTAATAACCATCATGCATTAATTAATAGAATGTCGGGCGCCGTTGTGAACAGTCGAAGGAACCAGCTGGAAAGAGCCCTGAGCGAACGGACAGACTGAGCCGAGCGTCGGGGACGCAAAAAAAGAATCCCTTTTCTTCATTCTTTGATTCGCAATTTTTTTATTATTATTAATGAAACTTTCTTTAGGCAAAAGCAAACAACTTAGGGAAGATTATATTTTTACCAGAAAGGGTTAAAGTCGTTGTTTTGAAGACGCGAAAGGTTTATCGCATCTGCCCGAACTGGGACGGAAATTTTGTTTGGCGGTTCTGGTTAAATAATTAATCAATTAATTCATGCATTAATTAATAGAATATCGGGCGCCGTTGCGAACCGTCGAAGAAACCAGCCGGAAAGAGTCCTGAATGATCAGCCAGTCTGAATCGAACATTAGGGATGGAAAACAAGAATTCATTTTCTTCATTCTTTGATTTTCATTTTTTAATTTATTACTATTAATGGAACTTTCCTGTGGGCGTTACGGAAAATTACATTTTGAAGAGAAAGTCGTTATTTTGATCACGAGAAAGGTTTATCGCATCTTTGCCGAAACTGGGTCGGGATTTTTTTTCCGTTTCCTATTTCAAGGCTCTATACGACGTATTTTTTTTTTATTTATTATACCTCGAGCTTAATAATCGATACAAAAAATCGCTCTGAGAGCGAAAAATATATTTTTGCTGTCGACTGACATTTCCAAAAATTCCGCAGTACAATGCAACTAAAATAATCCCAAAATCCTCTCCGTCCGTCTCTATTTTGGCTCAGTGTCGACGGGACAATGGGCCGTTTATTGGATTTTCAAAAATAGCCATAATATCCTCTTCCGAAAGATAAACGCTACCGGCCAGAAAGTGAGCGTACCACGAGTCACGACCACGTCCAATAGCTCAAGCGACTCTCTAAGGATTCACCCAGGCAATTTACCCTTTGTTTTTGGAGTTACTTTTTCGCCCTTCGAGCATTAAAAGCCTCCGGAGTTTATAAAGACCCGAGCGGAGAACCAAGGATTCTTACCCTGTGGATCTCTCAGCGGCGATCGACGGGTCGGGCTTATCCGAAGATTTTGCGGAGTCTTAGCCGCTGCCGCGGGGATGAACCGCGAGCAGTCAAAAGTGCTCGTGGAATCTCCGGCACGAGTTCGTCGATCCAGGAAAAATATTTTATTTTTTTTTACCCTCGACCTCCCCGACGAAGTAAGAATGGTTAAGAGTCCGCGAGTCGCAGAGGTGCGTAAGATAAACGTACCAATGACCGGACACGTCCCAGTGACCGGACAAGGCGTGCGTGCAAGGAAATGGAAATACAATTTTTCATGCATGTCCAGGGATTGGGACTGCTTTTTTTCATAAAATTGTTTATTGTTTCCTCAGACACAGATTATACAAACGCAGGCTACAATAATACATAAAAAAGCCTACATATCTTGGAATGTGAACAAGTATGTCTGCCATATACAGATCTCACTTGTTAGAAAAAAAAATGTATTCTCGGGAAATGAAAAAGTAGTAAAATTCACGGTATATAACCAGCTGTACTTCATCGAGTGAAGTTTAAAAAAACCATAAAATCATTAATCAGAAAGGAAAAAATGCAATTAAAAAAAAAAAACTTTCTATAGCTCGCTTGTCATAGAATGACTACCTAAAACTAAGACAATTAACCCAAGACTAGATTTTTAAAAACTTTAAATTTACAATATATACAAGAGAGTTTCTCATAATCTACACCATCACAACAGCTATGTACTTCGTTACAAGTAGTATCACCGACTTAAGGGCGCTCACGCTAATGGAGATGCCTTCTTCTCATACAAATCGCGGATATAAAAATGTGGAACGCTTCACGATTTTGCGTGTCATCCTTGCGCAGGTGCCACGCTAATCTACTCTGTATCGTTCCAATTTTAGTATATGTACTGCCGAAAACCCAAAAAAAGAGGGACCACAAATAAAAACCCAAAAAAGAAGAGACCACAAAAAAAATAAGCCCTAAAAAACCAAACCCAAAAAAGAGGGGCCACAAAAAAACCCAAACCCAAAAAAGGAGGGACCACAAAAAAACCCCAAACCCAAAAAAGGAGGGACCACAAAAAACACCAAACCCAAAAAAAGAGGGACCACAAAAAAGAACCCAAACCCAAAAAAGGAGGGACCACAAAAAAACCCCAAACCCAAAAAAGGAGAGACCACAAAAAGAACAAGCGCAAGTACGGATTGGGACTGCTCCCTTAAGTGTGCGGGCATTGGTACGTTTACCTTATGGGAGACAGACTGAAAAATCTGGAGCCAAAGTTCAAGGATCCGGAATGATCTATAGGAGACACACCCGCCTCGTCGACGAAAAATAAAAAGAAGGTTTCCAGGCAATTTGAGGTTGACAGTGGAGAGGACTTGACCGTTTCTCCCTCTCCGCTCCGCGAGCAGACGCACAGAAATAGAAAGAACCGACGAAGCGGACCGGGAAGAAGTTAAACCCGTCATTATATCGTACTTCGTATCCCGTAGTGAAAATGTCAAACGTTCATCCAACGAGTCGGTGATCTCTCGTGTGTCCTCCGGCCTCTTCCTCTCGCGTCTGTCTCTTCCTCGCTCTCTGGTCCCTCGATGCCCCCCCTCGGTTGCTCTCCGTCACTTGTCTCGTGTCTACCGCGACCACGGGATCCCCGGAATGCTGGAGACAAGCTCCGAGGAAGGAGAGCTCATGTGCGGCGGTTCGATCAAAGAAGCGACGCGGAGAGACGTCTCTTGGGCGTACCCGCGAACATCACGCGACAGCAGTTTTTCGTCCTCCACACCCCACCCTGTCCATTCAGCAACTACCTGCTCGGTCAAACTACCTGGTAACCCTCTACACGCATATTTCAAAAAAATCGATCCGGTCACTTGCACGAAACACATTTAATCGACATTCACGAATAACTACGGCGGGAAATTGTTGCGAACTTTTTAAACAATTTTTTTTTCTTTGTGTATTTAATTTATTTAAGGAGGTTGGAGCGAGTGGTGTTCATTTTGCCTAAATTCGAGAAATTCGGGCAAGAATTGCAAACACTTCTCAATGTTATAAAAATCTGAAAAA
>JAPYZC010005289.1:0-11763 GCA_030522665.1 Ichneumoninae sp. A BG-2022a | reverse complement strand
ACGTAATGTTAATTGCAGCAAGCCTCTGATCTTGCAAGTATTTTAAAAATCGTTTGTTACAACCGAGACGTGTTACTTTCGTCCCCGGTCTCCCCTACTCGCAAAGCGTTACGGTCTCTCTCTCCGGGTCAAGATGTAGTCCAGGGAGACACTGGCAGGACTTAGAACAGAGCTGGACAAATACCCTAAGTACTTGAAGTACGCATTCAGGTATCGAGACAATACTGACGTTCCTTTTATGTGAAAACATCTTTAGTGGGAGTTCTTGGGGAAAGTGTATAGGGTAAAAGTGGGGAATATGGCCCGGTCCATATATCATTAATTTACGTGTTAATCGAGGTGGGCCATATTCACCACTTTTGCCCTATTCAAAAAACGTTACGGTCTCTCTCTCCGGGTCAAAGTGCAGTCCAGGGAGACTTACACTGGAAGGACTTAGAACAGAGCTGGACAAATACCCTAAGTAGGGGAAGCCGGGGCAAAACGGGGACATGGGGCAAAAAGGGGTGATGGACCACATTTTGCCCCAGATGATTTTTAAAAATATCCTTTCAAAACCAGCGCCTAATACAATTTTGGTGGTAAAAACAATGGATCTCTGCTTTCGGTGTCATTTCAGCACGGGGACCCGTTTTGTCCCGGTCTACGGGGAAACCGAGGCAAAACGGGTACGTGGGGCAAAATGGGGACATGTGCCCCGTTTTGCCCCAGACGGTTTTCTTTTTTTAAACCTTTCAAAACCGGTGGCAATACAATTTTGGTGTTAAAAACAATGGACCTTTGCCTTCGGTATCATTGTACCAGGTTTTATTGCTTAGCGTCCCCGTTTTGCCCCGGTTTCCCCTACTTGAAGTACACATTCAGGTATCGAGACAATATTGACGTTCTGTTAATGTGAAAACATCTTTAGTGGGAGTTCTTGTGGAAAAAGGTGTACTCACAAAGCGTTACGGTCTCTCTCTCCGGGTTAAGGTGTAGTCCAAGGAGACTTACACTGGAAGGACTTAGAACTGGGGAAATACCCTAAGTACTTGATACTTCGAGTACATTCAGGTATCGAGACAATACTGACGTTCTTTTTATGTGAAAACATCTTTAGTGGGAGTTCTTGGGGAAAAAGGTGTACTCACAAAGCGTTACGGTCTCTCTATTCGGGTCAAGGTGTAGTTCAGGGTGACTTACACTGCAGGGCTTAGAACAGAGCTGGGCAAATACCCTAAGTACTTGAAGTACGCATTCAGGTATCGAGTACTTGGATGGGTTGAGCGCTGGGTAGTTCTTGTTCGTTACATACCTAGGAATATTCTTCTCCTTCGTGGGAATAAACGCCATAAGTATCGAAAGAGCAAAGTGACATTGACACCAACTTGGTTACCAGAAGCAATGTAATCTACTATCTCTACTACGAAAATCTACTACGACGAATGCATAGTTAATATTTCCGCTCGCGAAGGCTCTAGATTCGAAAATTCGTTTTTCATTCAAAATCTCGTAACAAGAAGGATTGAAGATCCGAGAAGTGAGCGATAAAGAGGCAGGAATAGAAGGAGTGGGCGCTGAAGCCGTCGCTCTATTCAATCTCGTCATGTTGCATCAGCAGTATAGTTGTGCCACGAAGAGTATCTCCGTTGGATCTCAGGTATGGATGAGTCGTACTATTCGCCAACCATCCCCATTCGGCAATCTTGCAAGACGAGAACGCTTCCACGCTCATCTCTGCTCTCCTTCGTTGGGATACGCTGGAGTAGAGAGACAAATAGAAACTCCGAACGACGTATCTGCATAATGCATAACGCTCGAAACGCCCAGTGTTAGCACTCCCAGGTATTTGCTCATCCTCAACCCTAACCTGTTCACTCCGCAGTATTCCTGCGAGGGCTCTCTCTCCGTTCTTCATTGTGGGGCGTTTTTCTTTTCTTATGCTACACGTGTGCGCGCTCCCGTTGTATTTGTCCAACTTCGCGGCCACCCAGTGAGAAAAGATCCAGCACGGAGATGGATCTTTTGAGGAAAGTTCCGACGTTGATCTTTTGAGGAAAGATCCAACTTTGATCTTCTGAGGAAAGATCCAACGTTGATCTTTTGAAGAAAGATCCAATGTTGATCTTTTGAGGAAAGTACCAACGTTGATCTTTTGCGGAAAGATCCAACGTTGATCTTTTGCGGAAAGATCCAACGTTGATCTTTTGCGGAAAGATCCAAAGTTGATCTTCTGAAGAAAATTCCCGCCTTAAGTTGGATGAAGCTCGATACGGAGGTGAAACCACATATATAGATAAAATTGTAGGTTTGGTTGATCGATCTAGCTGAAACGTTCGTTACAAACTTTCTTCCGGCTTTCGGTCGTCTAAATTGCGTACCATGCACGCCGTTGGGAGGATTCTGCGGTTTCGGCTGCCGTTTGGCGGTTACCGATACTCCATCGTAACTTCGCCACTTCGGCCCTTGGCGGTGTGTTCGTTCCCGAAGTGATGTGAAACCTACACTCCGGACCGATCCTAGGTCCGAGATCAGTTAGAAAGAACGTCGAAAAATCATATTTAGAAAAAAAATGTCCCTGTGTGTGTGCTTTCGCACAGCATGTGTGGTTAAATGTTTTTTCAAAATTTCATTAAAAAATGTTCAGTTTTTCTGCTAAAATAATTCCTGCAAAAAAGTCTGTGCGCACTCTAATTCTTACCATTTTTGTAGTTATCGAGACAAAAAGTTGTACACAATTGGGGTATGGTGGTCCGTCCGATGATCTCAATTAAATTTGTAGAGAATTGATTGAACCACTTAAATTTAATATAATTTTGAATATTTTGAATTTCATGAAAAATGAGTACTTTTTGGGCTGAAGAACTTCGTTTATTAGACGAGATATTAGAAATATATTAATGTATAAGTGTAAAAAAAATTGTACCGATCGTCAACGCATCGAATATATTGTTAATACACACTTACTACTAATACTTTTTGGTTGAAGGACTTAGGTCGATGGCCAATGTTTATATTCTCATGGCAACTTACACTATGTAATGCTGTGTACCAAAAATTTTCCCAGAATGTTGAATATTCTCAAAGATACTCGATTGCAGTTTTCGTTACCGACCGAGTCGGTTTTACGTTGTCTCGGGTTTATGCGAAACTTCAACCGAGCTACTCCGGTGATAACGTATCGCCATGCAGATCCACTTCAAACTGTTTTGCCAATCTGGCAAATATGGCACATTGGCCGTTCAAGCCCTTGTAAAAAGACTCATGTTCAAGTCATTGTAAAAAGACTACTGATTTCTTTTGGCGCATGGTAACTTCGTATCGCCAAAAATTAACTTGTTTGGAAAAAAATTCATTATAGTTTCCAATATCGACCGCGGTATTTCGCTTCGCCAGAAAAGGTCAAAAGAATGATAATATAACGATAAAAGTATTAACTAATTGACAGATTATGTGTTTTCATCGAAAGACCATTCCAATGTTCATTAAAAAAATGTCATGTAAATGTGTCACCTGCCGATAATGGGACGGTTAGTTAGATGGTAACTCTATTTCCGAATGTTCGTGAAAGATCGATGCCACATGAGGGAATAATTGCGAAGAAAATTTACGGTGCACATAGTATTCGAAATTAATCATTCACATTTGCTCTATTGAGTAGCGAACAATATTCACAATGACGCTTCCTCCCGGCTTGGGGATATCGGTTTCTCATCTTATAATTATAATATGACATTTGGCGATCTACATTGGGTTCTATAGAGTTCACAGGAAAATTTAACTGGCGAACGTTGCATGATGATTGGTGGATTATTAAAAACTAATCGCTTATATCCCTTTATATCTTCCAGATTAACACGGTGACCGGAAGGTGTGAACTAGGGCGACCAAGATGGCGATGAGCTGCGAGACCGAGGCGAACTGGTAGAAGCCGGCGGAGGCGCGTTTACCTCTGCGGACAAGTGGGCAAGGATCACCGCAACGGGTATCCTGAGCGAACAGGATGATGATAGCAGCCCTGAGGGTTTTGGCGCTGATCGCCCTCGTATCTCGCAACGTCGCCTGGCCGCAGGACCCAATACCGCGACTCCACATCAAGCACCGTAAGTCAGCCTCATCATTGTTTGTTTTACTTATTTGTTGTTGTGCCTCTAACCGTGTACACTGCCCGTCATTTAGGCCTGGATTTGCTCGATGTTGTTGCTTGATATCTTCGATCCCGTTAAGACATCGAGCAAGATATCCAGAAAAACCGCGCATCGCCCGTCATTGATGCCTCGTTTTTCTGGTTTCGTTCTTCTGTCTTGCTGGAAATCTTGCTCGATGTCTTAACGGGATTGAATATGTCAAGCAAGACATCAGTTCTTGCCGGCTGTCCCGCTTTGATATCTTCAATCCCGCTAAGACATCGAGCAAGATACCCAGAAAAACCAAGCATCAATGACGAGCAGTGAAACTGCCCGTCATTGATGCCTGGTTTTTCTGTTGGATATTTTGCTCGATGTTTTAACGCAGTCGAATATATCAAGCATGACATCCAGCAGGACATCCGACAGAGCTGGATGTCTTGGCGTATGTTTTGGGGATTGTCTTGGTGGACGTCTTGTTCGATACCTTCGATCCCTTCAATACATCGAGCAAGATATCCAGAAACCCAAGCACCAATGACGGGCAGTATACATCACACCTGATACGCTTTCTCTTTACGCTGTACTGTACGCTCCGATACTTAGAACAGTAATCCCAGGATCTGATAAAAACTATCTATCCATCATCGTCATATAGCAATTAATGCCTTTTTATCTCAAAATCGCCAGGAACCTCACGCCAGCGTCAACCATGCCGCGACTCCACAATTGCGGTCCTACCGTACAATTTACTCGGCTCCCACTTCCATTCGCCTTTCAGTCTCAGTTACGATTACCCCTATGCACGTTCCACATCGACCATTGTGGGGAGTTCCGCGAGAGAGCCCTGATTGTCTCTTTGTGTAGGAACAGAGGGATATCGTCTGCGGACCGGGATAAGCTAAGGGCGTTCGAGTTTCGTGGTACAGATGGTGTCGCCGTTGCGCGAGACGTCCTACATTCCTCTCGCTCAATTCCTCGATGGAATCTTCGCCGGAACTAAACCCGAGACAAATTTAGTTACAAGCTGATGGTGTCTATCGAATTCTAATGCGCTGCATTCTGTCTGCCTATTGGGAACACATTGTTCCATACGCGAGCTACTAAGTCCGAGACGGAACCACCGCTCGATGTCTTGTATCGTATTGGCGGTGATTCTGTTCGGTTGGTGATTGTGTCGAACAGTCGGAACTTCGTCAACAATTGACGACAGACACAGACGAGGCAAGTTGCAGTAGCGGTTACACGATTGAAGTGGCTGCGAGGGTTAATCGCTGAAGTATGACGTTGGGAAGAGAAGAAACCCTTTCCAATGGACCTAGATGAGGATCTAGTGAGAATCATAATATTGGCTTAGATAGTGTACCATCCCAGGTGCGGTTTTAGAGCCGCGCTGAAGTTGGACCAACTATGACCGCTTGAGTTAGAAAGTCGATCCGAGTTTGGTCGCTAATGTAAATATGACGACCAGTTAACGTCAGGATGATAACATCGGTCCAATGTTATCAAACAACGTTGACCCAATGTTCGCTGCCTATGTCCGGTTTTTCTGTCTGAAAGTATTAATAAGCAATGAAAGAAATATTTTGATCGATCTGCGCGACTCCTAAACGCGTTTATGTCACTCGGTTCCCACTTTCATAACTTTCATACCCCCATTCTCACAACTTGTGAATTGAAATGTTCGTCGTATGGTCGTCGGTGACTCGGTCAACACCTGTCAAGAACGCTCGAAAAATATGAGTACAGTAAATACAAGTACAAATCTCACCAATCGCACGCTCCTTTACGGATGACTTCACCGTGGCGTACTGCCATACGGATACAGTAATTTTTCACGGGTGACATTGTAATTGATGTATCCTTATATCCGTCCACGTCGATTAAATTGTGTAGAGCACGCCAAAGATTGTTGATGTGCCATCCAATCAAAGTGCTATGTAGCAGTAAGATGGCGTCGTACCTACAACGTATCACATTACACAGTCCCAATACTGTTCGTCGAATGGTCGTCAATGTTCAATGTCAATGTTCGTCGTATGGTCGTCGATGGTCAATGTCAATGTTCGTCGTATGGTCACCAATGTTCACTGTCAATGTTCGTCGTATGGGTGTCAATGTTCAATGTCAATGTTCGTCGTATGGTCGTCAATGTTCGTCGTACGATCGTCACTGTTCAATGCCAATGTTCGTCGTATGTTCGTCGGTGAAGTTGTCAACACCGGTCAAGAACACTCGAAAAATATGAATACAGTAAATACAAGTATAAATCTCCCCAATCTCACGCTCCTGTACGGATGACTGTACTGTGGCGTACTGCTATTCGGATACAGTAATTTTTCACGGATGACATTGTAACAGATCTATCCTTATCTCCGTCCACGTCGATTAAATCGTGTAAAGCACGCCAAAGATTGTAGATGTGCCATCCAATCAAAGTCCTATGTAGCAGTAAAGCGGCGTCGTACACAGCACCAATACCAGCGGGACATTGTTGCAAAGACGATGGTCGAGTAGCACTGGTACAGCCATTGGCGCTTACATGCACTTATAGAAACTCTGTATAGGTATACCAGCGGCGTGCGAACCGCGGGCGAAGCCGGACACGACTGATCGTAAAGGCACTTAGACGATCGACGACAGTTTACGAAGACTTGGTGAGAGTGCCATCGACTTGCTAGTTGCGCATCCTCCCGATGATGATGGTTCTGGTGATGTTGGTTGTCGTACCGGGCCTGCAACCCTCATCTAGTTTTCGACTGCTATCCACTGCCTTTACTACTACCACTACAGCTGAATTGCTACCACTCCTGACCATGTCGTGCTCTGTGCCACCCGTTTATCGGTCCCGGCAGCCTTGATGGCTCCGGGAGTCTGGATGCCGTATCCGGCAGTGTGTCCGTACGAACGCGTCTTTGTGCTTTACCAAGCTCACAATTGCTTCATCCTCTGGGTCCATTCTCGCTTCTACGACTTCGTTTCTCTCGATCGGTTTCTCCCTCTTCGAGAATGTGGCCATCCAGCCAGCTAGAAGCGTCGTGACATTTTATCGATACGACTGAGTTGCTCCGATTAATTGTGTCATTTGTGTATCCGCTGGCGTATCGCGTGACTACGGTCAGAAGTCTGTATTTTTCGTGTAGATGTACACTGAGAAAAAGGATAGTGTTTTCTACTGTACCAATAGTTCCCAGGAGGAACGTTTATATAGATAGTTTTTGATAGCATATATTCAATTGGTTAAATTACAATTATTGTTGCAACCATGATTTGTTGTCTCTGGCGCGACTATAAAATGTAAACGTTCCCCCTGGGAACTATTTTTTATGGTGTAAAGTCAGTATTGTTGCTTTTACTATGTTCTTTTTTCTCAGTGTATGAAATGCATGTAGTCAGGTGATGAGGTGAAGCACCCAATGAGTTGACAGGGCCAATTAATTGACCCCTTTCATAAGAGCACGTGCATGAAAAAGTCTGTTCATTGGCTTTTTCGTCTGCTTAACTGTCCATTCATTGGCCGGTTTACCCTATTCGGGTCAGGTGACACCGATGGATAGACCTAGTCTATCCATCGATGGGTAGAACACAGGAGAAAACGAGGAAGGTGGGATGCAAAGACCTTTCGAATGAATCCCGTGTTATCCCAAGTAGGGTTGATCCGACTGGGATGAAACCGCCAGCCAGACCTACCATCTGGGATGCGTAGACTATTCACGGACGGGAAATGAAATTCGCAATAATTTTTCGGAGTATCCCAGACAAATGGCGGCTCGAGGCAATTTGGGGTAGCTCGCACCCTCATCAGGACCACGAGAACTGACCTTCCTTTCGTTCGCCCCGATTTAAGATGTGCCCCACATTGCGTTCCGTACGCGCATTATGTCCAGAGTAGAGCTGTACAGTTGAGCCGCCTTGGCCGGCTAAAAAATCTTATTCGGCTAATCTACATTGGCCACGGCTAATTATAGCCGGCCAAACGATCTTAGCCGGCTAATTTTTATCCGGCCAAACCATCTTAGCCGGCTGATGGACATTATAGTTTGGTCGGCTAAGCCGTCTTAGCCGGCTAAGATGGTTTGGCCGGATAAAAATTAGCCGGCTATAAATTCGCCGCAGTTTAGCCTGTTATTAATTTTTATTGTGAATTACCAGGAAACTAATGAAAATAATGAGACATTTATCTTTGGCTTAGCCGGCTAAGCCGCGGTTAATTTTTGGCCGGCCACAAATTATGGGTGCAACCATGATTTTTTTGTCATTGTCGTAACGATATAATGTAGACGTTCCCCCTGGGAACTATTTTTTATGGTAAAACGTCATTATTGTTGCTTTTACTGTGTCATTTTTTCTCCGTGTATCATCTATTTCGTGCCTTTCTTTTGTTCTCATTGGAATTCCCCTGTGGCTCTGGCGTAAAATTCTCGGGGCCTTCCATCGCTAATCCCATCGCTACGCTCTGTCGGTTTTAGAGAGTTCCAAAACTCCGACTGATCACAGAGTAACTGTGTTGGATTTTCGATGGCTTCCGTTAACGATTAAAATTCCCTCCCAAGCTCGAGTATCAAGTTCCGCTGGTTGAGGACCGTTATTGCAATCTTATTTGCCGTTCTGCTGTACACGTGACTGTGCACGCCATGAGAGCATATTGCGATTTCATAGGTATCCCGCATCTTGCTGCGACGGTCTGACATACGGCGGGTACAAGAAGCTATATCGGACGTTATATTGAAACGCTTTCGCGCATACGACGATACCGAACGGTATGGTGCATTCAAATATTGAAATATTGAAATTGAAGACATTCGTATGTCCTGGGGCCGCCTGTCAATGTTGAGACCTTTGGCGTACCCGAGTCTCAGCTACTCGATTAGGTCAGATTCTACGTATTTTTGAAACTGCATTTAATCAAGAGACTCGGTAGCATCTCGACGCCAAGTACGTGCAGAAAACATTTTTAGCGTGACTCTTATTAAGGTAGTGCTAGTGCAATGACTGAAATAAAAGAGAATTACAAACACTTCTCGATCGGATAAAAATCTGAAAAAAATCAAGCTTATGGAAGATGCTGATAAGATTGTTCGTCCACAATAATGATTCGTTTCCTTTATGTTAACATTTGTTTAAAATCGTGTTGCCGGGTAATTTGTTGCACAATTTTTTTTTTCAGTAATTTGTTATGAACATTCTGAAATTATTATTATGCACAAACAATCTTTTCAGCACCTTTTAGATGCTAGAATTTTTCCAGATTTTTTTCTCATCGAGAAGTGTTTGTAATCTTTGTCTTTTTTCTCTCGGACTTAGGCGGCGTCAGTCATTGTGCTAGTACTATCTTAAGGAGTTGTACTCCAATATACTAGTTATTCTTCAATATGCTGGAGGTGGAATCTTTGAATCGATGTTATTTGAAAATCGGACCGGATGTTATTTGAAAACCAGACCGGATGTTATTTGATCGGTTCGGAATATTGAAGACTTTCGTCATGTAATTCGGAAGGAAACTTTCCAGCGTGCCGAGTTAAAATGATCCCAGGAAAAATCCCAGGTCGTAAGACCTAGGTCAGGTTGTCGAACGCGACGAGAAATCCTTGAGCCCAACGCCCTTCCATGACACTTTTAACTGTTGGAAGTAAAAAGTATTAAATGTAGCAAAGACTTGCTACATATGTTTTTCCCACAAAGCATTGGGTCTCATCAAAGTAACGTAACTAAGAGAAGGTAATGGTCGCCAAAGCCATGAGTGATGCCAATGTGGTGCAGTAGATTGTGCTCTACGAACAGCCAGACGGTCCCATCTGGGATCGAAGTAAGGTCAACTTCATGTATTGTACTTTGCCGACAAACGACGATGCGCCTCGCCGCAATGTTGCGCAACACGGGTAATGTCGCTAGGTCCAGTCTTGGATCTCTCCGATCGTCAGCGAACCGTCGCACAACCTCTCAAGCTCGATCTACTTTGAACAACGGGGAGCCCGGCGAGTAAGTGAACTCTTCGGGAATAGGGACCAAAGTTTCGTCTCCAATGAGCGGGGATCGCTGAAGCCTTGAAGCATAAGCAGCCTTAGGCTGCTTTGGATCTTCAGAGTCGACTACGACGTTGAAGCTCGTCGACTGCGAGTGAGCGAGGTGATCCCTGGATAGACCCGAGGGGATATCCAGGCAAAAGCCGTGTGTGCGCACCAGGAAGGATGAGTCCAGGATAGGTCGGGTTCTCCCGGGGCTAAGCGTAAGGTCGACCTCGAGACTTCGCTCCGGAGTATCTGTCCTCGTTGTCGTATGTACGGCGGCTGGGCGGGGGGGGGGGGGGGGGATCCCAGGAAAGGAAATCCCAAGGAAGCGGGCACCGTCGGTATAAAGCTACACGGTGGTTGACGGCGAGTAGAAATGGTGAGCGAAACAGAGAAACCGGGAAGGTACGAGGCAGAGGGAGAGGACACGCCCGCACTCCAGGCGGGCAAAATCCCTTTGGAACTCCACAGGTGTTTCGGATACAGCCGAGTGCACAGGGTGCGAAGGTACGCCGGCTGAAACCTATCCACTTTCGCGTACACGTATATCCTTTTTTTGCAAGGACCCTCTTTAACCGATAGTTTTTCCTGGCTGGCCGGCTCCATCTCCATGCCATAACGAGTTTCAGCGGGGCGCTCGTTTTATTTCTCAGCTTAGCTCCCCCGTCGCATTTCCCAACCTTCGCCCCCAGGGTAGCATCACCTTTCGCCAATTTTGTTAACCTTTTTACACGCGAGATTCCCGCAACATCCCTTTTTATTCCCAAGTCTCGTTCCCAATGCAGGCTGAAGACGCGAGGTGTACGGTGTTTTCCGAACTATTTTTTGTCCTCGTGCTCGACCACCAATGGCGGAAAGCCTCTGCAAATCGTCACCACGCAACGTTCTATTATGCGAATGAAAATTGTGCTGGGCTGTTTGGTGCTTGCGTTGGAAACTGCCCGCCAAATAAGCATGGCTGTGTACATGTGTGCGTGTCCAACTGTCCAACCGTTTGGTGACTAATTCCGTTCATCGAAATTGAAAAACGTTCGTCAATAATTCACTATTGCCGGGCTGTAATCGGATTTTGCTTTCGCAAATTTGAAGTCCCATTCTGTTGAAGCTTTTGCAGAAAAATTACGTGTTTCAAGGTGAGAGCCACAACAGCCAGGGTTTTCCGCCAAATAACGCTTTTGCATGTAGCAGCTTTTGCAGAATATGAACTTATTGCAAACCACCACGCGAAACACTGCTGTCCATAGTTTGTGCACATATTGTTAAACGCAATTAATTCTAGAGTTTATTATCGATTATTATTACCGGCTTATATGTTTCATTTGAGGCCAGTCACTGCATAGTTAGCCAGCGCGGCCGCCCAACGCGTCACCCTCGAGGTACCCCCTAGGTCATCCCGAGAGTTACGTCCTATGTCTCCCCTGGTAGCCTCTAGGTCACGCCTAGAAGTAGCCCTAAGTGGTACAGTTTTCTTAGGGCGTCTAGGCCCCAGAACACGCAATATGCGGTTCTGTCTATCTAAATCAGCTCTAGGGGTACCGCTTAGGTCACCTCTAGCAGTACCTTGTTATTTACCGCGTGCAGTATCCGCTAGGGCATCCCTAGGAGCACCGCCTGGATCATCACTAGCGGAACGTACTAGGTCACCCCCA
>JAPYZC010005288.1:0-11874 GCA_030522665.1 Ichneumoninae sp. A BG-2022a | reverse complement strand
GTTGGGGAACGAAACGGACCACAAAAACGGTAAAACGGACCGTACGTTTGGATTGGTCCTTTTTCGGTTGCGCAAACCGAGGAAGGGCCGAACGTTTTTTTATTAATATTGTTGGCTAAGTTAAAATTTTTTTTTTGTTGTTTTGCTTTTAATTCTGTTTGTAATGAAAGGACAAAATAAAAATACGATCTTGGTCCTTTTTCGGTTGCGGGGACTGAAAACGGACCAAAGCAAATTTTCTGAAAAAAAAAAACGTTCGGTTCGTTTTCGGTTTCCGCTACAAAAAAAAGACCAAATGCCAACAAAAAATGTACAGTCCGTTTTGTCGTTTTTTACGGTCTGTTTTGTTTACCGTCCGTTTCCTAGACGGTTGCTATTACGGTCGTTTATTTGGTCGCCAATCAAGCAAACGACTTCATTGCCGAAACAAGGCAAAAAAATGTGTCGTCAGCGTGGTCGCTTTAGCGGTCATTAGTGTGGTTAATTTTTGGAATATAACAACCGTCGCTTTTAGGGTTGCTTCTTCGTTCGTTCAGTATGCCAGGGAACCCCGAATCCGTGGTTGCACCAGTTCCACTAGGGTATCGAGCCAACCATATTCGATTGGCTCAAGCGCTCATGTCTGTTCGCTCCGTCCCCGTTTTTTCTCTCGGTGAACAAGCGGTCGAACGGTTATTAATTTTTCGTGATACTCAGCCTACGAGCCCTGTAACGAGCACTGTGATGGCTCCCTTTATCGGCCACGGCCTCGTATGTTTTAAATCGTTCAGCGTTATCGACGAATAACCCCCGTTCACCTACCCTTCAGACACTACCGGAAACGCGCACCTCACTTCACACATCGATACTTCGGGTTTGGATCACGAGGGAATTGAGGCAATGTGAAATACCACAGTCGGTAATAAAAACTGTAATCAATTTTGTGTTTACCATACTGATCATAAATTGTAAATTTAATGTACTGGAACTTGAAATTTGCTAACATTACTCACATTAATTAAACATTAATGTACTTTGCTTGTAAAATAAAAATACCAGATCTTAAAATTACAAATCTTTTGCTTGAAATTTACAAAAATGTTAATGAAAAAGTCATATTTTTTTGTAAAATTGCAACGCACATATGTTAGAAATTTCAGAAACGGTTTATGTAAAAAGCTTCCAATACTGTTCATTAATGGTCAAACAAATTTTTTTTACAGTGTGTATACAAGACTTTGCTTGTAACCGAAAATGGTCAGCAGCCACGAAAAAAATGAATTACAGTTTTCGTTACCGACCGAGCTTGGGTTGGAAGGGAAACAAGCGGTGTCGCATCGCCTTAAGTCCATGTGAAATACCGCGATCGGAGGTATTTCATAAATAATTATTGGTCGCTTGTTAAATTGTGATTACCTAATTACCTAATTTAAATTTAAATTACCTAATTACCTAATTAATCACCAAGCCAAAATCCACCCAATTGACCTGTAAGGCTAATGACTGAGGTCATATTATCGATTCGCAAGATATAATTTCTGCATGGAAAAATTTAATTCCAACGTTTATTGAATAACGAACGTTGATGCGAGAAATAATTAATGCCGACGCAAAGAGCCGTTACAACTATCGGCATGATCTCGGGATATGATTGTTACCACAGTTATACGAACGCGCAATAAAAGAGAGCCTCGATTCTTGCGAGCGTGTCCACACGACCGCGTGTTCTACACTTTTCTTCACCTTCGACTTGTCGTAAAAATCTTCGACCATGATACGCCAATGAAATATTTTTATCTAAAAGGGTTTATACTTTAAGGAATTTTTTTTCAAAACAACATTTTTTTAAAGTTTATAGATATACATTGTAAAAGTCGTAGAGGGTGTCCCGTGATTTACGGCCGGGATGTAAGATCTGCGAATACATAAAAGTACACACTCCCGCGCGTCGCTGACTTAGATATATTTATACCGCGGTATATAACTTACATTTACCTATGTATATATACGTTTACGGTGAAACGTGTCGGGAATAAAATTTGTAGCTTGAAACGTGTTACGAATAAAAAGCGTACAAGCGGCAACGCTCGGGTTCCGATCAACTTGAAGTCCCAGCGATCCAGTTTATAAGTAAATTTAAGTCGTTACCGACGTTCGCGGAATTCGCAAAATTTGCACCTGTGAAAACTTTTTTTTTTTTCTCAACTCTCGCAACGAAATTTCGATGTTTTCGAACGCGCGTTGTTTTCTTTTTTTTTTGCCAGACAATGTAATCAATGAATACACGCGTGTGGCGATATGATATGCGTAACACAATAGCAGATATAGACGACGTCATATTCGGTGTGATTTTTGACGCGTCAGCGTTTCGTCAGTGTGTATTGCAGTTTAGTCTGAGCGGCATGTTGCGCGAAACTTTTCCATTGCCGGTTAGTTGAAATCAATACTGCTGGCTGCAGTCTCACCCGTCCAGGGACGAATTAAGAAGGGTGGTGGGCGAGTCTACCGCTATTTCGACAAATTGTATCCGTTTATTCGCATCTAAAACTCATTGCCACCGCAGACTCGTCGATGGCAAAATTAAGGTGATAGCATCAGCGAAACTTGCACATTTCCGAAAATGTTAAGTGTCGAAGATTCACTTATTTTTCGTCATACGAATATGTTCGATAGCGGGAGAAACATTTATTATTGAAATTTGATTATCTACGGCAGATTCGACCTGCTTAAATTTTTCAAGTATTTCGATTATCTCATTGCAAGTACATTATCTTCCGGACATATGACCAAAAAAAAAATTTCAAAATTTGTACGCCGTAATCAGAACGCCGATACGTTTATCGTACACTGAGAGAAGGATCTGATAGAAATTCACCATACATGTGGTAAAGATCGACAGAACTTATAGGTATGTAGGAACTACGGCGACACTTTTTTATTAAATTTAACACATTCTGCTAAAAAATATGGTCATTTTCGCTATCGCAGATATAACCCGAATATATCGGAATTTTTGCTAGAATATAAGTTCTTCTTATTAGAATATATAGTAATCGGTGGTGAAGAACCGCGAGTTCTTCACGCTTGCTTGTAGACAAAAAATTTCATGAGCGAAAGTATCAATAGTTATATAATATTATATGAGAAAAATATACATATTGATAAAAAATAATCCCACTACGAAAATTTTGTAAAAAGTTTAGTTTGGTTCCTATAGTGGTCGATCGTAAAACCGTTTGTAGGCTATATCGGCATATTATGTCGACACATTTTAATTAATGTATATTAACTGGGTTTTGTTTTATTTACGTTAAAATTTAATAACTAAGTTTGTACAAGCCGCCAGATATGCACAAATTTTACCAACCCACCTTCTGGAAAAAAATACCATACAAGTTGGGTAAAAATTGTTATGGGCCTGTGAAAATTTCGCACATCGCTATTGGTGGTGCTGGTGGACCATGTTGCCTGGTTGAAATTTACCGTATGACTTGGCAGTTTGTTGGAGATCCTACTTTCACTGTATAATTTTTGTTTTTTAAATATACTTCCGCAGTAATATTTAATTTTTCCTTTGAAACAATGACGCGTATCTAGAATCTCATTATAAGCACCATATCTTCTACACGTCCAGTAATAGATCACCAAATTTGTGTGACATTTCAAAGGGTCTGTTCGAGATATTTTATTTTTTATTTTATCCGACCGTGCGATAATTTTTTCGTGACATAAATTTTCATCGCTTTTAAGCTTTTTCTTCGAACATTCAATCCGACGAGCGAGAAGAGTGTTTTTATTCGATTTTTTTTCTGGTTGAAAAAGCGATGTTTCATTTTCACCCTCCAGATAATTAAATCCCCACGATTAACCGTCAAAAATGTTCGTTAAAAAGTTTAACGAATTTCAGTAGCTCGTTTTCGGTATTAAAAATGAACGATGTCCGCAGTATGCTGCATTGCCGAAGGTATATCTGTGACTGTACGGTGAAAACACAGCACCGGAATGCACGAGGTTCAGGGGACTGCAATTTGCCAGTCACAGTACTTCCGGGACTTCTCAAGGAAATGTTATAGTCGCGTTTAATCTCTCGGAAACATCTCTCTCTGTCTCGCTCTCTCTCTCTCTCTCCCTCGCTCTGTCTCACTCTATCTTGCTCGCTGGCTCCGGCGTTTCACTATAGTTCTCCATTCAATTACTCGCCAAGTACAGAGACCGAGCTTACGTAATTAAAGCAGACACCTGATTTGCTGCTTCGGTGTATCACGTTGAAGCATCAGCGACGAGAGGTCAGAATTTTTTTATTGCTTCCACATATACTATATACATGAGAGTAACTCCCGATTTACGTACATGCATACGTAACAATTATGATTATTTTTTTACGAATATGAGTATCGGAACGTTTTTGATTTACATATATTCATATGTAACAATTGTGATAATTTTTTTTTACGAATATGAGTATCGGAACGTTTTTGATTTTACATTATCACAAGCTTACAGTTGTTATCAATGTAGATACGGTTTTAATTTTTTTTAAGACCGTCGATGTAGACATAAGAGGTTTTTCCTTATTACTTAGTAGACACGATTCGCTGGACTTTTATGACAGGTACGTCGACACTGCGATCGGACGTATTTCAGACAAGTGTGTATATCTTTGACATAAACGACGATAAAATCGAAGCCAATGTGGCAGGTATATGCGACAATCGTAACTGTAACCTTGAAAAAGATAAGCCTATTTGTTTTCATATTTATTTATCGATATCTTATCGAATAGTTCTACCCTGTGTAATACCGCGGTAATCGTCAACTTCGATCGATCGGACAAGTGCACACAGCTACTGTAAGTGCACGTGTCCAATACTTGTCCAGTACAATATAGCTGTTGTATGTATCATTGCACGTTAGGGTCAAACGTATGTTAGTTTTTTAGTTTTCTTAAAAATGCTTTATTTTTTACTTTCTCATAAGGAAGCTTTGTTATGGTGAAAAAAAAAATTCGAGATTTTAATGAAAACGTGTTCAGAATGTTCCCAAAAAATCTAAATTTTCATATCGCTTTCTCATAATGTTCTTTTATTCTCGAAGTCTCTTCTATAAGGAAGCATTGTCTGTATTTTTGCCTCATAATAGAGGAAGCTTCGCGAATAAAGGAACATTATGAGAAATCGATAGGAAAATTTAAATTTTCAATTTTTGTTCAATGACGAATCAAATCTGGACCGTACTTAAATTCACAGTACTTTAATTCCGAGACATTAAGTACTGCCATGTTTCCAAGTAATGGCAGAAATTGTCGCTCTGGGGATAGTCTGACATAAACATCTAAGGCTAAGAAACAAAAGACGTATCCCACGCCATATCTAACTGGCAAACATATTTTGGATATATCCGTTTATTTCATTTCCGTCGATATAATTTTATATACATTTTATCATTATGAATAGAATCAGGTAATCCGTGGAAATATATGTTTGAAAAATTCCAAAAATGAAAAGTACAGGTATTGAAAATCTTACAAATCGAAAATTATTACTTTCTGCTCGTGATTTTCTACAGTTTAATTTTCTCAACGTCGGTTGTAAAAGTACAAAAACTGCAATTTTGATCTAATTTTACTAGTCAAAGATTAGCCACGGCATGGCATGTCCACATGCATGCGAGAGACAAGTGATTTATTTGCATATTGAAGTTTAAATGTAGCGTCTGGCCGATGGAAGTGGTCCTTCCCAAGGAATGTGGTCGGCTTAGGTTTCCACCGAAGGGTGCAAGGTGTGCACTTTGGCATGTCCAAAGAGTTGCCAGATACATCCGCGACAGGAGTCTGGCTCTCACAGCTTGTTTCATAATCCAGAGTTAAGCCACATGTTGCCATACGCATGCCAATGACCGCAAGAGCTTTCCACGACTTGCTAGGCACTTGCCAAGCAACATTTTTGTACTCGGGCGGTATCTTTCTACATGTCTATTATCAACGTCACACAAATGTCCGAAAGGTCCCCTCACGGGTCTAAAATGAAACGAAAAAAAAATTAAGTGTCATTAAAATAACAATATTTTTCATATCTCATGTTATCGAAACGTTCACCGCAAAAAGAAAAATACGACACACATTCCGTTATTGCATGTGACGGTGTTTGTTCAACTTTTGAAAAGTAATTTCTTTTGCAGTTTTGTTTCAACCGAGAATTACGATTGAATTTCGGTTATTTATAATTAATAGAATATATATGGCTGAAGAACTTCGGTTAAATATGCAATATAGGTCAACAGAGATAAGTTTATTAGGTATCAAAAAGTGTCACACGTTATGTATTGGCAACAAAAAGTCACTACTGCCACTACTATTACTAGAATAAATATTGATTTTTTATTATTATTATTACTAATAATCAGTGATAATCAATTAATAACAAGATGAAGCCTTACCGGCATGAAGGGTAACGGCGAGCCATCTCCATGCGTTCCGGTCAGTCAACTTCTGATTTCTGTTGCATTACAATTCTCGATACGTGGAGTCTCATGAGTCTAGGCATTCTCGTTCAATAATTGTCTCGTTTCTCGACGACAGTGTCGGTGTACTTGTAACTGAGGGGGCTTGTAATACTCCTCATTGGTCTGTCCCTGGAGGAGGGGCATAAAAGCGGGAAGTATGTCTGGACAGACGCGACGGAAGCTGCGGCTTCGACGTCGGCGAGGAGGCCGTCGGAGAGACCATGCATGGTCGTCGCTATTTCGCCGGTCTGAAGTAAAAGGTCGATCTCTCCGTATTTACGAGACGCTTACGATACTGTAAAATACTGAGACATTTATCATTGTATAGTTACTCCACGAGTTAGAAAAAGTGTTTCGCACGAGGGATGTACGAAATTTTTCATCAAAAGGTGCGAAAATGGCGGTTTTACGCACGCGAAGCGGGCGGAAAAGTCGCCATTTCCGCACCGAGTGATGAAATATATATTTATAATATAAGTTTAATTATTTTTATATAATTTTATACAATTATGATTATGAGGGGCTGAAGGACCTCGGTCAATGGCCCATTAGCCTGAAACGAAGAAAAAAAATAGAAATAAAAATCACACATGTATGCACGCGATGCCACTGAAACATGTATTACTGAGACTAATAAAGCGCATTTACTACTACTATGATTATGATTATCGTTTATTTTCGTAACGGAGAAAAATGTTCCGAGAAAACTTTGCTCCAACTTTAAACACCGCACACGAGTGTGCTATTTTCATGTCGAAATTGTTGAGATTTGTCGGAATGTGAGTATCGCGTTTCCGTATTGTAACCATATTATAAAATTTCTTATCTCGAACGGGAAAAAATACTGGTCGGTCTCGCTGAAGTAGTGCCAGCGTTCGGCACCCTCGTCCTGGCAGTGTCAGGTCAGGTCTGGTAGGAGAACTGCTGGTAGGCCTTAAAGAAGAACTGCATCTTCTCGATCTCGGGCGAGGGTTTGGACGGATGGAATCTCTCGAAGGCGTCGAAGTCCTCTCTCTCTGACGCCAAGCCAACCTCAGTCGACCGACAGTCTCGGCCGGCCGCAAAATGCTCGTCGATTCCTCGAAAGTTTTCAAAAGTTTTTTAAAAAAGTTTAAAAAAGGATTTTAAAAAACTTACCGAGTCCGCCGATCGATCATCGTCATGATCCCAAACATGACCCATCGCTCTACACGTGGAAATTACAAGTTGCAAAAACTACGGAGGTTAATAAGATCGAGAGAAAAATATACAATTACATTACCCACAGCTCACTGTTTTCTTATATAATAAAAATCTTATATAATAATATGCATTTTTTGCGAGAATTATAGAACCCATAATTTCCCATGCTCTTATATTGGTACTCGAGTACACTTTCGGTTATGAGAAATAACTTGGGTTGGCGCCATCTAGCGGCGAAACCCGCTGGTTGATGGCTCAATGTTGACGTCACATCGGCAAACCCGCGATTGGCCGGTTTGCCGTTCGGCTGAACATTGGCCTAAAATCAGCACATCAATGGTTCGGAAGTTTATGCGTCAAGAGGCCAACGGTTGGTGAATCGAGATTCGACCGAATGTTGGTCTAATATCCACCGAATATTGGCCTCAAATCGACAAACCAACAATGGGCGAGCCAATGCTCGGTTGAACATTGGTCTTAAATCCACAAACCAATGATTGGCAAACCAATACTCGACCGAACATTGGCCGGAGGATGGGGCATTAATATCGTTACGCGAATATTAGCCCGCTGATCGGCCGTGTTCGTTCAATCGACAAAACTTCCATGGCAATCAGATTTTTGTTGTCCCCCCCATGTAGGGTCAACGGATGCGGCCGGGCCAACCTCGAAGTCCACGGTGCCACCATTGGCATGCGAGCTTGGCCCGATCGTCTATCGAGACTTGGATGATAAGCCCTGCCTGATGGTGGCAGGCTTATATTGGCCCGAAGGTCATTGATGATGCCTGGCCGATGATTGGTTCTCAATGTAGGTCCTCTATAGGTTACTTATATAGGACAAGAATGGTTTTATCGTAGACTTTTTTGAATATTGTAAAAGTTGAAATATCCGTATCCCTTTTTTTCGGCTTCGCATGTCTGTAAGAGGTTATATTTTGAATATTTTCTCTTGCGAGCATTTCCAAAGCGATTATACTCAGTCAATGTATTGCCTAAGCATTTATTGACTATGGAGCACGGAACCCAAAAATAATACGTATCTTTTGCGAGAATTAAAGAACGTGTCATTTCGAATGCTCTTATATTGACGCTCGGGTACACTTTCACTTGTGAGAAATAACTTGGGTTGGCGGCATCTACCGGCGAAAGCCGCTGATGGTCCAATGTTGGCTTCACATCGGCAAACCGAGGATTGGCGGGTCAATATACGCCAGTACATTGACCTAAAATCCGCAGACCAATGGTTCGTCAGTCCATGGATCAACCGATGAACGGTTGGCCAATCAATCTTCGACGGAACATTGGCTTAAAATCAGCACATCAATGATTGGTGAGTTGATGCTCGGTCAGGCATTGACCTCAGATGACAAACCAACAATTGGCGAGTCAACGATCGGCCGAGCATTGGCCGCAAATTGTCCAACGAACCAATGGCGAGCCAATGGTTGGCCAAACTTTGCCCTAAAATCCGCAGACTAATGGTTTGTAAGTTCATGCATCAACACCCCAACGGTTGGCGAATCGATATGCGATCGAACATTGGCCTAATATCGGCAGACCAATAGATGGTGAATTCATGCTCTGCCGAACATTAGCCTCAAATGGATAAACCAATGATTCGGTCAAACATTGACCGAAGGTTAGGGTATTCATATTGTTACGCGTACACTGGCCCACTGATCGGCCATTTGCGTTCTATCGGCAAAACCTCCATGGGATAGTACGCGTTTGCCCCGGAGTGCCATTTTGGCCCACGTTCCCCTATTAACATTTCTAAATGGAAACTACGAAATCGCCCAGATTCGTCAGTAAAAAAGGTAAATCGGAAAATTAAAAACGGGTCCAACGTCCCCTTAAGGATATCGACATAACGTCGCTCTCACCTTGTCGACACATTCTCCGTCCAAGCATATCTGCAACAACACAGTATCATTGTTATTTGCAAAAATATAGTGACGTTAACCTATCATGAACAAAAAGGCTTTGGGCGCGTTTCGGAACTTGAGTCAGGGGAAATAACCTCACCGTCAGCGGAGGGTTAGAGTATCGAGCGTCGAGACTTACCTTCGTGTTCTCGTCATTGCAAGAGGTGCCATCTAGCGGTAATCCTGCTTGCTCGCAGGTTTCACCCCGATATTGATGGTCCGTGCAGAACAAGGACTGGCAGGTCGTGCATTTATTAGGCTAAACGGGGCACAAAGGGAGTTAAAAATGGACGGAAATAGAACGATCCTCTTCAACGATTCACTCCGTCACAGAAGCAGATCACGGTTTTACAATCGGAGAACTTTCGTCCTATCTTAAAGACAGCAAATTTTTGTTCATCCAATATAATTTTCTCAAATTAGCAAACATTCTCAAATTAGCAAACGTTCTCAAATTAGCAAACATTCTCATCAAATTAGCAAACATTCTCAAATTAGCAAACATTCTCAAATTAGCAAACATTCTCAAATTAGCAAACATTCTCAAATTAGCAAACATTCTCAAATTAGGAAACATTCTCAAATTAGCAAACATATAAAAAATGGTGGCAGGGTTCGCGACTTACGAATGCTGAGTTCCAGCAGGGCCACACGTATTGACCGAAACCTGACGCCTGGCATTGTTGTTTACTCGGCATGACTTCTCCCGCCAAAATCGGCGCGATCGGGACTCCGGGTGGATGGCGTTCTTTCGGTGCCGACATGCACGACGCCCTGGAACGAGATCGTTAGCTCTTTGTACGGTAAAATGACACTCGAAAGACCGCGAATGTCAGTAATTTACTGTATAATCTTTAATTCTATGGTGTTCGCACGATTAAATTTGTTCTTTGGCACAAAAATTCCGAACTTCTGATTTTCTTACGTGTGAAGATTTTGACCAACAAAAAAATTCCGTACTTTTTGAGAGAGTTCGAGATGGCATTCAAAGTCTCCGTGGTCCAACGTATACGGGGCCATTCGTTGACTTTCGCTGACCGATCATCACCACCAAGCCTGATGAACATGTGGTAAAAAGATAAGTTAAAAAATTCGAACTATACACGCCTAATTACACGATCGTTTCGTACATACACTTTGATCATTTGTCCGAGGGTCCTGAGCAATCCGTCGAAGGCTAAATCGTCGTAAACTATAACACCGGCGATTTTATCCGGCAAACTGCAGGGGGGTCCCTGCGAACTTACACCTAAAAAAACACATTTTTTACATTATTAAAGATAATATTAAAATCTTAAAAGTTAACATAAAACGTTATGAACATTAAATAACATACTGTGTTATATTATATACAAATATACATATTTATGATTAATCATATTGTCTACATCAATAATATTTGTATAGAGATTATTACCGAGAGTCATCTGTTGTCTTGAGTTTTCTGCCGGGAGTGTGCTGAAAATCGTAAAACACCACAGACATATCATTAGTTATCATTCGTTATCGGATATCATTTGTTATTTATGCGGGAGATCTGGGAGATATTATATGGGCTAATTTGTATTCATTTATATTTTTCAAAGAGATTTTGAAAAAATGTTTCAAAAAAAATAATGCATTTTAACGAAATAATAAATCCAAGATTTGTCATAAAAAAAGTCGAAAAATGTGAACTTTCTTCGACGTCAATAATAAGAAATAACAATTGTTTTATTACTCCGTCATGTGGACTACGATGTCGTACGAGCCGTGTGAGAAATCCTGGTTGTTCTTCGCCTCTGATCTCCAATGGTTCATCATCGGGGTGAACGCTCTGCCGAATGTTCCATCGAATCGATTCCATTGCAAGTACGGAAAAGAACGTCGTTCCTGCCGCAATACGGAACAAAAAATTATGTCAGAACGCCCAAGTGACTCGTACGACCGAACCGCCTGTAGCGAGATTCTATGTGCTTACTTCAGCGATAATAATACCAGCGATGCGAAGCGATACTCTTGGGTTTTGAATGTTTCTCAGGGAGTTGTCGATTGTACCCCAAAAAGCTAGAGCGTACAGTACGAGTTCGTCGATTGACCATGCCTGTCTGTTAGGAAAAAGAAGAAAATACAGGCATTGAAGCAAGTTCGTAATTTGTCGAATCCAGTTGCTCGACGTTGATGAATGAAAACGAATTAAGGAGGGCGTCTCGCTGCGCGCTGACTTCGCATAAGTTCGACAACAATAAGAGAAAATTGCAAGTACTCCTTGACGGTGTAAAAATCTGAAAAAATCATGTATACTA
>JAPYZC010005285.1:0-15296 GCA_030522665.1 Ichneumoninae sp. A BG-2022a | reverse complement strand
TAATGTGCAAGAGGGCCAATTTTTTTCGTTCTTTTTTTTAAAGCTTTGATTTATATTAATTTATTTAAGAGCTCGTCTTGCACCCTTCGTACGTATTCTGTTAAAATTCTGTAAAAGAATATAAAACATTTCCCAAAATTGTTGCACTGTTCCCTTAATATCGATAACGTGCAAGAGGGCCAATTTTCCTCGTTCTTTTTTTTAAAGCTTTGATTTATATTAATTTATTTAAGAGCTCGTCTTGCACCCTTCGTACGTATTCTGTTACAGTTACGAAGGGTATTTCGTTAAAATTCTGTAAAAGAATATAATAAATTTCCCAAAATTGTTGCACCGTCCCCTTAATACCGATAATGTGCAAGAGGGCCAATTTTTCTCGTTCTTTTTTTTAAACCTTTGATTTAGGGTAGAGCGGGGCAAAATGGGGGAACGGAACAAAACGTCATTTTCCAATAATTTTTGGATGCCCGAATTCGCC
Source organism: Ichneumoninae sp. A BG-2022a (assembly GCA_030522665.1). Lineage (NCBI taxonomy): Eukaryota > Metazoa > Arthropoda > Insecta > Hymenoptera > Ichneumonidae > Ichneumoninae sp. A BG-2022a. Next base: position 14,818 of record JAPYZC010005285.1, on the reverse strand, counting down.
CTATCGGATACATCAGGTTTTTCTGCCCAGTTTTGCCACCTTGCCTGATCCAAAAATGATTGGAAAACTTAGTTTTGCCCAAAAACCCCGTTTTGCCCCGTTGCCCCATTTTGCCCCGCTCTCCCCCATAGTTCTTATTCAAGGGCTCGTCTTTGCACCCTTCGTACGTACGGGATGCAGATGATTAACCCACAGTCCCGAGGAGGCCGAGGCGTAGCCTCGCTGCTGGACCACGATTCTCGACGACCTGGCGAGTCGCAGTACCGCGTACATCTTCGCACGGCTTATTTATCAGTAATAAAAAAAAATCTATATATAAAAATATAACAAAACAAGCGATTTTACAATGCGCACCGATCGGCTCCGACGCGAGTGCGCAGAGCGCGAGAAACGGCACTCGCAACACCAATAACTTTATATCTTTATATTAAATATATATAAAATTATATTATTATATAATATAATGTCATATATATAATATATATATAATATTAAATTATAGAATCTTTATATTGAAAGACTTTAATATTAACAAAGCTCTCGACGAGACGCGGTGCTCGCGACGCGACACAAAAACAGACTGATCTCGAAAACGCGGAAGAATATCTGAGTTCTCGAAGTCGCCGTTATCGCGTTATCATTTTCGACACGAAAGCCCGGGAGGAAGGGAGAAAGAGAGGCACGAAGTCGACGGGAGATTAAGAGAACGTCGGCCGGAGAGAGAGGCTCGCTCGACGCGGGGCGAGACGGCGCGCGGTGGAAGTTCGTTTCCAATGAGCAATTAAAAAAGGGAAAAATTTATCGCCGATTGTCACGACGATGCACGCAAGGATACGCAAAGTCCGACGTTTTATCGTCAAACTAACGGTTCACGGTGACGAAATGCCACGAACGGCTTGTTGACCCAAGTCCGCTCCGGAGAACCGTGAATTCGCAACGCCCCTACAGTGTTTCACCTCGAAGAAACGATCTTTGACCCCAAACCGCGGCGGGAAAAATCATTATCGCTCACTGTATCGACGATCGCGTCATTCCGTAACGACCACGCGCACCACGCTATGTACGTTGCATATATATATATAGATAGGGTAGAGCGGGGCAAAACGGGGTTTTGGGCAAAACGTCATTTTCCAATAATTTTTGGATGCCGGAATTCGCCCTATCGGATACATCAGGCTTTTCTGCCTAATTTTGCCACCTTGTCCGATCCAAAAATTATTGGAAAATTAGTTTTGCCCAAAAACCCCGTTTTGCCCCGTTGCCCCATTTTGCCCCGCTCTCCCGTATATATGTGTGTGTGTGTTTGTGTATATATATATATGTAATAATTGATACGGTTGAATTTACGTTAACGGAATTTTAATACGAGGAGATAACGTGACTCGCCTAAGGGAATCGGCGTAACAAACATTGGCTCTTCCGTGTCGCGATAATGGTATTTTTTAAAAATGTCTAATGTGAAAATAGAGGAAACCGGGGCAAAACGGGGACGCTAAGCAATAAAACCTGGTACAATGATACCGAAAGGATAGATCCATTGTTTTTCACTCCAAAATTGGATTGGGAACGGTTTTGAAGGGTAAAAAAAACCGTCTGGGGCAAAACGGGGTACCTGTGCCCATTTTGCCCCACGTCCCGGTTTGCCTCAGTTTCCCCGTAGATCGGGACAGATGGGGACGCTAAGCAATAAAACCGGCTAAAAAGATACCGAAAGCATAGATCCATTGTTTTTCACACCATAATTGTATTGGTACTGGCTTTGAAAGGATATTTAAAAAAACCATCTGGGGCAAAACGGGGTACATGTGCCCATTTTGCCCCACGTCCCCGTAGATCGGGACAAAACAGGGACGCTAAACGATAAAACCTGCTTGTGTTTATTCGTATCGTCACAGAGGACTTAAGGACATGAATAATGGAATAACGAAAATCAACGAATTATTATTTTTATTGCGTTCACATCCGGTTTATATAAGAATTTGCTTTTAACAGTAAATGGTAAGGAGGCGTGAAGTGATTGCTTACGGTTTCTTTTACCGACCGGGCCCGTACTGGGCAGGGCGAATAAAGTATCATATCGCCTTAAGTAAGCATTGACTGTATCGCTGTTTCCCTGGACAATCAGTGAATGCAATATAATGAAGTTAACTTCGCTGCGGCCTCACGAGAAGGCGAGACAGAAAAAAGGTTAAATATTATTGAAGACGTACCGAAGGATACAGGAACAGAACATTGCGAAACATTGTAGAATATTGTAGAACATTGGAGAACATTGAAAAACATTGAAAAACATTGGAAAACATTGGAAAACATTGAAAAACATTGAAAAACATTGGAAAACATTGTAGAACATTGGAAAACATTGGAGAACATTGTAGAACATTGGAAAACATTGGAAAACATTGGAAAACATTGGAAAACATTGGAAAACATTGGAAAACATTGGAAAACATTGAAGAACATTGGAGAACATCGGGGAACATTGGAGAACATTGTAGGACATTGGAAAACATTGGAGAACATTGGAAAGCATTGGAAAACATTAGAAAACATTGGAGAACGTCGGAGAACATTGGAGAACATTGGAAAACATTGGAGAACGTCGGAGAACATTGGAGAACATTGCCGAACATTGCGGAACATTGCCGAATATTAATGCAGAGCAGTGAATGTAAAATTGTTGATTAATAAAAACTTTAGGCTAAAACGTGTTGGAGAGAGCGGCTCGAAACGGACTATCGTTGCCCATCTTTCGCGAGACATAAAACAAACAAAAAGTCTCATCCCAAGTGGAAAACAAAGATCTGTTTGTCGCGGTATTCCGTTTCACCCCGCTGTTCACTACATCCTTTTCGACGTTGACCGCACAAACTAATCGTGCGATGAGAAGCTCTACAACATTATGTAACAAATATTTATCGAACTTTCAGCCAAAGCCCCCGAGCTCGCGCGCAAAACGTGTAACCATGAACCGCCGCGATATATCACGAATCGAGATATTTCGTCGCAAACTGCATTACCACAGATGAAATTACTCTCCACTGCTCGCAACGCTGAATAATTATGGATTTACCTCTAACCCGCGCGCGAGTTTAAATTTGTTTATTCATCTAGTGAGCCCAGTGGCGCGAGTGTAAGGTAAACTCGAAAAACTTTATGTTTACTACACACAAAGCTCGCGCACGATACGTCGAGGATTCGGTGACATTATTTTCGTACCCACACGTGTTTTGATTGCATACGTGAGTTCCCATGTTTGAGATGGACACGCGTCGGTTTCCGGCTGTGGCTGACGCTCGGTGAGTTCCCTCGACATTTTATTCACTTCGTCCGCATAACCCGATATTGATCGTAAGTACTCGTCGTATCATGTTTTTCCGTCGCGCCTTAAAAAAAAAAAAAAAAAAAAAAAATTCCGATCGGAGATCACCGCCAGATGTTGTAACCGATGCGTGTACGCGTCAGTGAAGCGTGTATGGTATGTCTAGCATAGATAGATAGATAGATAGTTTCGTTTATTTTGTGTTGTGACGCATAAGCCCCCTAAGAACGCCGTGCATCAAGATACAAATAAACAATCATTGCAACCCAAAAGGCAAATAATAAGAAAAACTGAATGTAATAGAATATCATAGAAAATAAGACATATAAGCAAGCGTAAGAATACACAAAAAAATATAATGCAAAATAGGAAAACATAAAGTGCGGACAAAGAAAGATATAATGAAAAATAAAGTACAATGAGAAATAAGAGAAATAAGAACATGCAGAAAAATACAACGGAAAATAAGATTAAGGTTTTTAAAAAATGATATTGTTGACAGGGTTTTTTTTTTACGTGTCGTAAATGCTCATTATAGTTACCCTTCGTTTAGTCATCCAAACGCGACTTGGGCATGACTTTCAGTCACCTGAACACCATATAGGGGAAACCGGGGCAAAATGGGGTACCCGAAATTATCGAATAAATCGATTCATGGTAGCCAATAAACGAATATCATAGAATATAATAGAAAATAAGACATATAGGCAAGCATACGAATAGGGGAGAGCGGGGCAAAATGGCATACGGGGGCAAAACGGGATAATGAGACAAAACGCAATTCTCCAATAACTTTGAGATGGTGAAACTCCGGATGTATCATTGGGCCAAAATGGGGCATCCAGAAATTATTGGAAACTTGCGTTCTGCCCTCACAGTCCCGTTTTACCCCGCTGTGCCATTTTGCCCCGGTCTTCCGTACACAAAAAAAATATAATGCAAAGTAGGCAAACATAAAGTGCGGACAAAGAAAGATGTAATGAAAAATAAAGTACAACGAAAAATAAGAGAAATAAGAACACGCAGAAAAATACAATGAAAAATAAGAAAATAAGAGTACTAATCTTTTTAAAAAATGGTATTTTTGACAGGGCTTTTTTTACGTGTCGTAAATGCTCATTCCAGTTCCCCTTCGTTTAGTCGTCCGAACGCGACTTGGGTTTGACTTTCAGTCACCCGAAAACCATATAGAGGAAACCGGGGCAAAATGGGGTCGTGGGGCAACATGTGGAAATGAAATGTCATATCGACGTGGGGCAAAATGGGGGACCCAAAATTATCGATTAAATCGATTCATGATAGCCAACAAACGACGGAAACCGTCGCAAAATGGGGACATGTAATGTCATATCGACGTGGGGCAAAATGGGGTAATACTGAAGCTGACAAAATTTTCCGCAAGTCAAATCGAAGCCGCAGATGGTTTCTTTTAATATCCTTTCAAAACCGGTGCCAATACAATTTGGGTGTGAAAAACAATGGATCCATGTTTTCGGTATCGTTGTTGCAGGTTTTATTGTTTAGCGCCCCGTTTTGCCCCGGTCTGCCCTACCTCCGCCCTATGTGACTCACACCGTATAAGGGATTAACTTTGAGCTCTCGCATCACCCGTTGTGTACGCTGATAGAAAAAAAAAATAAAAGAAACAAATTTTGGCCTCCAGACCGTCAGTTTCGCTAGTCCCGGTCCCCCACGTTCTCATCAGCGTGTATGAATAATACAGAGTGCACGACTCGCGGGACTTATCTTGCTCGGGTTTCAACTGTCGGGCAAACGCGTATTTAGCCGAGTCACCGGAAAATTCGGCTAGTCACGGGGATTCTCTAGGGGGGCTCATTGTGTCACTCACGTCTGTTCTCACAGCGCGTAACGAAGGTGACGCGTATTTTCCCCAATATCCGCATAGAATAATTGGAGTGGAGGCACCGAGAGACACAGCGATCGTTTCCATCGAATCAATTTGTGTGTAGAAGATACTAGGACAAACTGTTAATGGTTAATGGTTAATGGTCAATGTGTTTGCACACATGGGGCAAAATGAAATAGCGAAGAAAATTTTTAAAAAATGTATTGGAATAAGAGATAGAGATATCGTAATAATTGAAATTTTCGTAGCCAATCGGAATCGACTGTTTCTTTAGTAAGATAGGCACACCCACGTTTGATGAATAGGAAGGTTGCCACGTGGCACATGGGTCGCCGGTTTGGTACAAGATTTTTGTTAAAGTAACACATTTAGTTTTTTAGTATCGGGATAACAAAAACCGCTTGTAACTATAGCAACATTTTTTTTAATATGGAGAGCGGGGCAAAATGGGGCAACGGGGCAAAACGGGGTTTTTGGGCAAAACTAAATTTTCCAATCATTTTTGGATCGGACAAGGTGGCAAAACTGGGCTGAAAAGCCTGATGTACCCGATAGGGCGAATTCGGGCATCCGAAAATTATTGGAAAATTACGTTTTGCCCCGTTGCCCCATTTTGCCCCGCTACCCTATACTATCGGAAACTATCTATATAGACGTTACCCCTAGAACTATTCGTTATAGCAGGAAATACAATTAGGGTAAAAGTGGTGAAAATGGCCCACCTCGATTAACCCGTAAATCGATGATATATGGACCGGGCCATATTCCCCACTTTTACCCGGTTTCTCAGGTCAGGAATCTAGGTCTGGTAAAAATGATGCCGGATAATTATTAGAGTGGAGAATCAATGATTGGGACATAGGAATGTGAATAAACTGTGGTGTGCAGTATGCATATGTTAACCGTTTCAAGGCGCCTCGCCTGGGTCGAGTTCGGCCTGTGTCGATTTGGAATCTGTTGATTGGACGTATTGCCACACTGGACTGGGATGAAAATAGGAACAAAACATAATGCGCATAATCGATTGTACGTCTGGGACACGAGGGCAACATGAGGTCGACATACATTGCACACGTGCACTCAGGAAAAATGTATTAAAATCAATAACATCATTTTTCCAATAGTTACCATAAAATAAAAAATAAAATATTATATATTATGATTTTATAACTATTTAATATTTATTAAAATTAATAAATATTGCTGTTACAGGGACATAATTAAGTGAAGTAATCTTGACATTTTTTTAATAAAAATGTGAGTCGATTGTGCTAATAAATTCAATTTTATGTCAATAAATTATTACATCGTCATAACAACATATTATTCATGAGTTTATTTATTATTTATATTTATCGTTCATGAGTTATTGCTCATGAATCATTAAATATGTCACAAGGGCCGACACCGCTTACATAGGCCCTATAGTCACTCCGCTATCGGGTGTGACAGAGCTCGGAAGTCAGCCCTCAAGGATTCGCGTCGTTATATCTATGACTAATTTATTTGTCAACTGTGTGTGTCAAAATATAAAGTACTCCAACGGAATCCACACGGAGAAAAATAGTTCCGTTTCTCTAACAAAATGTAGATCGTTAATAATTTATTGTTGTGGCAGCAAAATATTTTGTTGTCCCAATGTTGATCAGGTAAATGAGTTGTGGTAACAAAATACTTGTCCAGACAATTTTTTTTTCGCCGTGCATCCTGTGCTGTCTCGACAAAGATAAATAATAAAATTCCAGACTTTATTAGTTTTTTAGAAACTGGTTGACGACCTATTTGTCAAAATAAAAAAATTTCTGTCAAAGAGCCCTGTCAGTCGACCGATCACGGCCGCGACAGATGTACAGTGAGAAAAACTTGCACAGTACATAGTTCTCACGGGGGCGTCTACATTTTACAGTTACGACAATTACCAAAAACTATAGTTGTAACTATAATTTTGCGATTTTTTTCTATTGTAAAAAGGGTTCGTCCAGTGAAATAAATAAATAAATAAATAAATAAATAAATAAATAAATAATTAAATAAATAAATAAATATAGTTTAATCAATTGAGTATATATTATCACAAACTATCTATATAGACGCCCCCCTGGGAACTATTCGTTATAGTGGGAAATACCATCCTTTTTCCCAGTTTCGGCTTCCAACATTTTCAATAAATTTAGTCAAATAGAAAGCCCTTTTCAAGCTCCAGATGTAGGACCTACAATCTAAGTCTAAAGTAAGCGGCCCAGTTTCCATCGTAACTCTAAGAAAAAGGTCGGCTCTCTTTCTCTTATCTTACGCGAGCGAAATAAAAACGAAATTATCCTTAAAATATTGAAGCTCCGTCGTCATCCAGGAGCCGAGTTTCAAATCGAGGGGTACTACAAAAATGACGGAAAAAGCTCGCTTCTAATTAAATTTTCCTCATGGAAAACGTTCGCAGAGGAATACGGGTTAACGAGAGTAAACACAGTCAGTCTCGCACCGCTGCCGCGCGTTGGCACGAGAAGAAGAAACTCGTGGAAAAGGAAAGTGCAACCAGGAAACGAGAAAGAGACGAGGAAACAAATTTTCGTGGAAGTTTTAGTGTGTGTGTGTGTAAAAAACTGTTTGCTAGAACGACGCGCGCCATAATTGTGGGGTCTCGCAGACGACGCTCGCTGATGGTATTTTTTAAAATTAGCTCATTCGATACTGTTTAACCATGGCAGTATTTTGAGCAAAAAAAAAAAAATTACTCGCGTCAAGCGTAAATAAAGAAAAGTCGAAAAGTTCAATTTTTTATATCACTTAATCATAAAAGTTGAATATTGAAAACATCACATCACTTTCTCGTAATGTGACTTTATTCGCAAAGCTTCTTCTATGAGAAAGCATTTTCGTTATTTTTCGGTGTCTCATTGCGAAAGCTTCGCGAATAAAGGAACATTATGAGGAAGGGATAAGAATAGTTGAATTTTCAACTTTTGTGAGGTAGAGATATGAAAATTTAAATTTTCAATTTTTATGAGGTAGAGATATGAAAATTTAAGTTTTCAACTTTTTTCAACGTCAACGTCGTATTTAACTTTTACGCAAAACGTTTGACCGACTCAGCTTCAGCTCGAATAAATACACTAATGTCTACGCAAAACTTTTCGCCCCGACAGCTAAAAAATTTTAAGACCTAAAGTGCGTACAGACATATCTGAAGAAATAAAAAATCGCGTACAAGTAAACAACTGAACATTCAAAAATTAAATTTGAAAGAAATATTGACTATCAACCACACTCTGTGTGAAATTTTATCGTGATCGATCGAGGCATTCTCGAATTACAGCGGTTTGAATTTTTAGCGTCAGAATCACACACAAACGCGCGCGCGCACACACCTTTTTTCTGAATGTGATTTTTCGATGTTTTGGGACGTTCTGAACACGTTTTCACAAATGTCACTAAAAACCAGATCTTCCCCTAGGAGTAAGCAAATTAATTGATCAAAGCGCCAAGACTTCAATCACCCCTTCAGCGAAGTCCCTTTTGAAGCGTCGTATCGATATCATTCTTTTGCCCGAACGAGTACTTCAGCTTCAAATATATTCGCTTTACTCAGCAAGCCGCTTCGCCAAAGAGACACCGAGAATTTTTCCTCAAACGTATATGTCATAACACTTTGCCGCGACGAACGGTGTCCATAGCCCTCTAATAGGGTTAACGAGCAATTGCCCCGGACGACAGGTACGGGATAGAAGCGACGTTCTCCTCGAAACATCGCAGCTCGTAAAACGGTGCACACCAAGCGAAAAAAATAATCAAAGACCACGGAGAGATTAAAAAAGAAAACATCGTCGTCTCAAGATCGAGGAATGTTCTTTCGGGCTCTAAAGGACGAAGAGAGCGCACCCGAAAGTGCAACTTTGTAGTACCCCGAATTATTTTAAAGCAATAAAATAAAGTAAACTGGGAAATGCTTACCGGCGAATCCACCGAGTCGCGAAATCGACCCGTGTAGGAATATGCCGAGTAAGCATCGGACGATGCCAGGTTAATAAACTCAATATTGCAGAGCGAGAATCGGCCATCGATATCGAAATATAGGAAGTAGAACAGAATTGCAGATGTATCAATTTGCACCTCGAGGATTGCGATCGGGAAATTGCCAGTCTGAACTCGACTAGAGAACAGGTAGGTTGGTCTCAGAGTTAGGCTCATGTTCAAAGAAATCGACGACTGTATTAAGAAATATTACAACGAACAAATTAATTATCTTGCTTCGAATAAACTTGTTATTTAGTTTCTATAACACAAACTTGAGTTCCACTCTTAATTTGGCAACGATTCCAAATACCTTGGAAATTATATTTGTTGACCCCGCGTACAACAACTCTTTGGCAGTAAAAAGTACCGCGAATCACATAAGAGAGCTTTGCGTCTACCAGTTGCTTGACCCGAGCGAGTTGTCATCGAATGATGGCTCATGTTCAAAGAAATCGACGACTGTATTAAGAAATATTACAAGGAACAAATTAATTACCTTTCTTCGAATAAACTTCTTATCTAGTTTGTACAACACAAGCTTGAGTTCCACTCTTAATTTGGCAACGATCCCAAATACCTTGAAAATTATATTTATTGACCCCGCCTAGAACAACTCTTTGGCACAAAGTACCGCGAATAACACAAGAGGGCTTCACGTCTACCAGTTGCTCGACCCGAGCGAGTTCTCATCGAATGATGGCTCATGTTCAAAGAAATCAACGACTGTATTAAGAAATATTACAATGAACAAATGAATAACCTTTCTTCGAATAAACTTCCTATCTAGTTTGTACAACACAAACTTGAATTCATCTCTTAATTTGGCAACGATCCCAAATACCTCGAAAATTATATTTGTCGACCCGCGTACGACAACTCTTTGTCAACAAAAAGTACCGCGAGTCACACAAGAGGGCTTCGCGTCTACCAGTTGCTCGACCCGCGCGAGTTCTCATTGGCTGATAGCTCATGTTCAAAGAAATCGACGACTGTATTAAGAAATACTACAATGAACAAATTAATAACCTTTCTTCGAATAAACTTATCTAGTTTGTACAATACAAACTTGAGTTCCACTCTTAATTTGGCAACGATCCCAAATACCTCGAAAATTATATTCGTCGACCCGCGTACGACAACTCTTTGTCAACAAAAAGTCCCGCGAGTCACACAAGAGGGCTTCGCGTCTACCAGTTGCTCGCCCCACGCGAGATTACGCGATCGAGTTCTCATCGGTTGATAGCCTCGTCCCGCAACTACGCCGGAGATACCGTCGGTGAATAAACAATTCGCGCAAAGAAACTTTTAAATAATGTCGAGAGGTTTAGGTTCTGAAAGGAAAAAAGCCGTTGAGAGCCGGGAGGGTTAACGACACGCAGGGGACGCAAGAGTAGCGAAAGCGTCGCTGCCCGTGTCGCTGCAGCTCCAGTGGCTTCTTAGCGGGAGTGACAAACAGCGCCAGCGCCGGCAGCGGCGACGGTGGCGATGACAAGCGAGCCGGAAGGATCAGTGGGAGCGCCGGCGAGTAACTGGCCTTCCCGCTGTAGGGCAAAGTAAGCACCAGTCGGCAGCTGTAGTGGCGCCCGCGGCGGTGGCGTCTGCAGAGGATGCTCTCGGCTCTCGTTTGTTTACAGCGTGAGCGAGCAAAAGGCGAAAAAAAAAGAAGCCCAAGAAAAGGAGCACGAAAATAGATAAAGTAATGAAAAAAAAAAAAATAAAAAAAAAATAAGCACGAGAAGAAAGTTGACGGAAAGAGTTTGAGGATGAACAAAAAGGCATTGCAATTTTCAAGAAGCGTCTCTTTGCACACGGCGTCCTTTCTCCTTCGCTTCTGTGTATCGTCGTTCCTGTTCTATTCCACTTCCGAGAATTTTACTCCCCCCCTCTCGACCGTCGCCCCCAAGCCTCTCGGTCTCCCCCTCGATCTTTTCCTTCTCTCGAAACGAGACTGCTTCTCTGTGTGCGTTCCTACACGCGCGTACATGTTATATAACACCGTCGAAACTTACTCTCACCGGGAGGAAACGAAGAACGGGAAAGCGATTGACTGAGACGATAGTAAAGTTGGAATAGGGCACGGGCCGTTGTACAAGCGAGAGGTAAAATCGGTGTGGGCACCGGGCGGCCACCAACCGGGAGAGAGTCGCCGTCTTTTCGACGTCGACGTCGACGCAACTCCTGTCTGCGCAGCTGAGAGCCCGAGAGAAGGACCGAGGGAGAGAGCGCGGTGAGCGAGGGAGCCAACAGGAGCGACCGCCGCGCGAACGCCAGTGGATTCTGCTGACGGCTCAGTGTACGTCGAGCTACGGTGCGACGGGACAATGTCGCCGCGCCCTGCGCCAACGAAAAACCGACTTCAGGTAAAGAGGCCTTCGGCTCGTCACTATCGTTCGGTGGAGGTTTTTTCGTTTTATTTCTTTGCTCTTTGAGAACGAAAAAATTTTTTGACGAAATGAAAATGGCGTTGAAAAATGGCGGGATCGATCGGGTAACTTTGGGACCGGAGACGGAGGCGTTTTTTTAGTACAATGTTGATAATAACGACAGAGGATTGTCGCGCGACTAACGCGGGTCGCGTTACGAAGTTTCGAGAGCGCGAAGCGTCGGAGAGAGATGCGGAGGGACGCTGGGAATGGATGAGTGAACGGCGGGAGCGGAAACTCGGTGGAGTACGATGTCACCGGGGACTCCGACGCCCAACGGAGTCTCTGTGGGGATAGGTCAGGATTCCGTCGAGTCTCTCTCTCCGCCTCGCTCTCCGCTCGCTGGCACGGACCTCCGGAACTCTGGACCACGCAAGCGGCACATCGCCCTCCCCAGTCAACTTCCCGACGACATAGCCCATTGCCCGATTGAATTAGTTTCGCGTTCGACAGCCGAAATAATTCATGCAATCGCCTCGGATGAATTTAAGTGCGATTGCTCTGACGCCGGGAAAGAAGGGGGGGGGGGAATTAAAGGGGAAAAAATAAAAACTGGAAGAGATCGAAATAATCGTACGAATTTATTGCCACCGGGTAGTTCGGATTTCCATCGGGAGGCAATCGTCCGTGAAAGTGCGGAACGGCGAATCGCGACCGCGTTTTTTTTATTTTACAACGAGATGGGAGATGGGGGGAGAAAAAAAACGCCGGTGTGAAAAAGAGTCCTTGATGCGGAGCTTCCCGTGGAGTCGAGAGGGAGAGAACATTTCACCGCGGAATTCGATTTTTTTTTTTTTTTTTTTTTATAAAAAGGGGGTTTCCAGTGGATATTCCGACAAGGATTTTTTTCGTCTCGATGACGAGGCTGTACTCGGGTTACGCTTTAGTCTATATCGTGCCACAACAAATCGTTTACTGAGGTCCATATTTGGGAAGGGGGGGGGGGGAGTTATTTCGACACGTGTGAGACAACTTTAAGCGAATCTATTTTTCCCGGGGTCTTGGTAAAAATAGTGGAGCCCACGTCGTTGGTTCCATCCCTTATGCGCTCAACTGCAGTTCATCCGATTTTGATAACTAACCGTCCTGATAAGCCAAAAATATTTTAGGCACTCTGGTAAAAAAATATGGTTCAATCTAAATATTTTGTTGGTATAGCTGAAAGAATTTGTTAGTTCAACAATGTCTTGGGTTATTTCACCAAAATATTTTTGAGTCACTAAAGTATTTTTGAGTCACTAAAATATTTTTGAGTCACTAAAATAGTTTTGAGTCGCTAAAATAGTTTTGAGTCACTAAAATAGTTTTGAGACACTAAAATATTTTTGACTCAATAAAAGATTTTTTACACACTAAAATATTTTTGAGTCACTAAAATATTTTTGACTCAATAAAAGATTTTTTACACACTAAAATATTTTTAAGTCATTAAAATATTTTTGTCTCCCTAAAATATTTTTGAGTCATTAAAATATTTTTGACTCCCTAAAATATTTTTGAGTCACTAAAATATTTTTGACTCACTAAAATATTTTTGACTCACTAAAATATTTTTGACTCACTAAAATATTTTTGACTCACAAAAATATTTATTCGAGCGTCCCTACCGGAATCTTAGTTGATTCAACTGTACTTTTTTTTAATCAGTGCATACACAATATAGGGGGGCAGATTATTCTCGCTTCTCGCTCGGTCCACTTTGTAGCCTCGAAAAGAATGGTCAGGGCCGAAATGGGGAGAAAGATCACAGCGGCGGCGGTGGCGGTTTAGTCGCTCGTGAGGGAGTTTTCGTTCGGAAAAGTGATTAATCGACGCGAAGCTCGCTCGGCCGGTGGTGTTCGAACAATTCCACCAAGGTGGTAGTGATGTACCCGTGAGGATGAGGGATGTAGGGCTAGAGTGGACTATCATCTGTAGAGCAAAAAAAAAAAAAGAAAAGAAGACACCTTCCAGCATCAAGCGAGAGTCTCTTGGACCGGAGAGTTTTCGCTGCGTGTGTGTGTGTGTGTGTGTTCGCTCATCGGGTATGAAGAGGGCACTAGAGATAGAAGCGGCTATCGATTATCGCGAATCTCTTTATAAATAACCGATCGTGCAAGTACACCCACCTGCGTAAATGTCGCTTGTCCGCCGAGAACATTGTACGTGTGTCCCGTCTATATCTCTGTCGTGCACAAGAAATATACGAGGAGCACTGAAATACCCGGTACGAGCTTACACGGATCTCTCGAAAAATAAGTTCTCGAGCAGTCATCGTCGGCCAGCTGAATTAACTCTGCTGAATTAATTCTGAAGATTATTTTGGTTTCTCGTTCGGTTCGACGGCTCGGTTGAAAAATTAACGTCGGGATGGGATGAGGCAAAGTGGAGTGCCTGAGATATAAAATCCGGTTGGATACGTCTGGAGTTATGAATTGACTGATCAGGAATTAATTGATTAGTTGAGTCGGAACAATTAATCCGAGCATCGGGGAAAAAACTTGACCACAAACCTCATAGGAGTCAAATATATAAAGTGGGTTACCTGAGACATAAAATCTGTTCGGATACGTCTGGAGTTATGAATTCATTAATTAATTGAGGCGGAATAATTAGTCCGAGCATCGGCGATAAATTACGAAGACGAGCAAAATTGTATACGTCTTAACCTCATCACAAACCATGAGGTTCGTCCATGAGGAAGTCAAATATATAAATTGGGGTACCTGAGACATAAAATTCGGTCGGATACGTCTGGAGTTATGAATTGACTGATCAATATTTGATTAATTAATTGAGTCGTAATAATTAATCCGGGCATCGGGGAAAAAACCTCACCACAAACCTCATGGAAGTCAAATATATAACGTGGGGTACCTGAGACATAAAATCTGTTCGGATACGTCTGGAGTTATGAATTGACTGATCAGGAATTCATTAATTAATTGAGTCCGATTAATTAATCCGAGCATCGGGGAAAAAACCTCACCACAAACCTCATGGAAGTCAAATATATAAAGTGGGTTACCTGAGATATAAAATCTGGTCGGATACGTCTGGAGTTATGAATTGACTGATCAGGAATTGATTAATTAATTGAGTCGTAATAATTAATCTGAGCATCGGGGAAAAAACCTCACCACAAACCTCATGGAAGTCAAATATATAAAGTGGGTTACCTGAGACATAAAATCTGTTCGGATACGTCTGGAGTTA